>JACFYI010003709.1:304612-323500 GCA_014898755.1 Handroanthus guayacan
CCTTCTCAAGTTGCTACCCCTCGCCTTTCGTCACTAGCGTGGCTAGCCAATCAAAGAAACCCATGTCAAAATTCACCAGGAGTCATGTTGTCCTAAAGAACCCATTTGCCCTCAACCTTTGACAATCAAAGAATCGCTCTCTTTGTAAGAATTCGTTTGAGAAACTCACCCATTATAAAAGTGCCAGAAGGACCATTACCACTTCCTATACCATTGTAAGAGTAGTGGTTCATGGTTGTTTACAGATAGATGGATTAATTTATTGCTGGATTTTGTGTTGTATTGTATATATATTTTTTTCCCTTTGATGAATTAGGAGGCTTCATTAATCAAGGTGCAAATTTTTGTATAATGGAGATAAGTGGGTAACCACTATCACAAAATACAGAGAAGAGTAGGGATCTAATATCCAAATACAAGAAACATCAAAATGTTCAGCCCATTTTGCTACGTTATGGGGTGCAAAATTAGATTTTTTAGATTTGAATTTGAATCTCCATTTGGGCCAATAAGCCTAGTATCGTCTAATTTGGGAGATTAGAAGAGTTGCAATCCAATCAGCGGTGCAATTGTCATTTCAAACCAAGGCCATGATGTTCATATTATCACATTAAAAAAATAGTAGATTTTTCGCCCAGCTAATTCATCCATTCAACAACAGTTGGTAATGTTTTGACTTCAGCAGCATGCACATTAAGGCGCTGTGATTTGATGGTCTTTGCTCCAATATTAGTTGTGGATTAAGATAGTACCAAAAGAGACGCCATCAACAAAGTTTGAGTCCACATTCAGTTTAATCTATCCTTTTTTTTGTTTTGACCATGACACAGAAAGGTTACCACCATGAGAGAGAATAGTCTTTTCGAGTTGTGCTTTCCAATGTTCCTTCGAGCTCTTTGAAATAGTTGGATATTGAAATCCACATTTAGGAGGCATTGATTATGAATCAGCTTATTTTTAGTTAGCCAAATGGTTTCAAACGCGATAGCACAAGAGAGTAGGAATCTACAACTAACCTGCTCGATGGGGAAAAGATTGTTACTGTAATCAAGAAGGAAAGAAATCCAATTAGTGATACTCCATATAGATAAATTCTATTGTCTAAAACTCCATTTGGAGCCAAACCACACTGAGATTGCAATAGGGCATCGTAAGAAAATATGTTCAAAAGATTCCAATTCTTCACTGCAAAGTAGACATGCCATATCCCTAATTGGAATAAGATGCTGGAGGTGGTTTCTTGTGGAAAGAACATTGCAGAGGATTTTGCAAAGGAAGATTTTATGCCGATTATGAAGTTTCATAGCCCATAGTTTTTTCTAGATGGAATTGATGTTTGTAGTGCTTATGGACGATCTCCTAAAAATGATGAAGTGATAGGCTTCTTTGGTAGACAGGACCCCTGACTTGGGGGGAATCTAGGTGAACCTTTTAACGAGGGTGGAATAAATGGGAGTCCTGACAATATGGGAGATTATTTCTTCGTCAGAAAGATTCATTAAAGTATTGGCATCCCAATCTATTCCTGATTGATCCTTAAAAGGGTCAATTGAGCTATCTTAGTGTGTACTGAAGCAAGCCTCCTTGAATAGAAGATCTAAGCACTTGACAATATCTTGCCGCACCCACAATGAACCATTAGCCCTTTTCGATTTTAGCAGATTGTCACAATGGATGTATTTTGCTTGAAAAACTCGGACCCAAAGTTTATTATCATTGTTTAGTAGTTGCCACGGCAGTTTAGAAATTAAGGCATGTTGAAATTAGCCATCTTCTAGAAACCCAGGCCTCCTACTACTTGGGAAGGCAAAGTGAGTCCCAGTATTTGAGAGCAAAGGCATTTTTAAAATCATCCCCCCCTCCCAAAATACTGCAACATAAGGCTATCAAATTTATGGCAAATTACTCTAATAAAAAACACACTAGACATTAGATAAGTTGCCATGCCAGTTTAGAAATCAAGGCATGTTGAAGTCAGCCATCTTCCGAAAACCCAAGCCTCTTGCCAATTTGGGAACGCAAAGTGAGTCCCAATATTTGAGAGCAAAGGCATTTTTAAAATCATTCCCCCCTCCCCACACTGCAACGCAAGGTTATCAAGTATATGGCAAATTGCTCTATTGAAAAACATACCTGACATTAAATAAGTTGGTAGAGTTTGGGCGATAGATTTGATAAAGATGCATCTGCCAGCTTGAGACATACATTTCAATTTCCAACCACTACCTTATCAATGATTTCCTTGAAGGCAGCAATACGACTGTTGGGTTTGCAAGAGCTAAAACCAAGGTGCTTAGCTTTATATTGACATTATTTGGTATCCAAGATGTTTTGGATTTTGATCTTTATATGTTGCTACGGATTTCTGCTTAAAAAAAATAAACAATTTTGCATTGTTGACAAATTAACTTGACCACACAAAAAAAGGTCTGTAAGCACCCATTGACGGTTTGAGCATCATCTGCATTAGCCTTGGAAAATATGATAAGATCATCAGTATGAAAGAGATGTGTCATAGGAAAGCTTTGTCTAGAAACCATAATACCCTTAATACGAGACAAATTCTCCTCCCTAAGAAGAATGCATGAAAGTAAATCCATATAAAGTATAAAAAGTAAGGGGGAATATGGGTTACCTTGTCTAATACCATGAGATGGAGTGAAGTGATCAAATAGAGTACCATTGAAAAGAAGGAAAAAGCTTACCATTGAGATGTATTTAGCAATTAAGGAAATGAATTTCTCGCCAAAGCCATGGCAATGAAAAATTTGTAGGGATGCAGTAGCTCTCGGTTGTAGCTGATCCGTAGCTACTTTTCATAGCTAAGATGTAGTCATTGTATAGCTAACATTTTTTAGCAATTCCATAGCGTATCCATAGCTATTTTTTTAAAAAAATTTCTACCACGCCCTCGCGTTGCCATCGCTAATTTGTAGTTAATTGTTTCATTGCCATTGGTTAGCCATTTCGTCGCTACTTGTGTTGGTTTTCCTAGCTGATCTCTAGTTAATTCGTAGCTAACCTGCCTTTTGTATACAAGAGTGTTTTATTTTGGACCCATTCCTTCCTATATACAATTTCACATCTAATTTCGTCAACATCACCAACACCATCATCCAATCAACAAATATTATATATATACATGCATATAGTGTATCATTACAAAACGTAAACGCAAAGTTAACATACTTAAAAAATATGTTTGACATATTTAATTAGTAAATGACAAAAGTATTTAAATTCATAACATCAATTCTATCTTATCTAAATGGATCTCGGACTATTGTTGTGAGTATCCTGCTGTTGGGATGAAGCTCCAACATTTGATCGAGAGGCAGCCATACTAGATAAAATTGGGGTCAAGGATGCAAGCAATTGTTGCATGGTCTCTTGCATGGCCTGCTGTCCATAGTACATGTTCTGCATGTCCTTTTGCATTGTACTCATTTGCTCCTTCATTTCATGAATCTCCAAATTTTTTGCTTGACTTCATTGCAAAAACGAGGGGCTCGCAACAACATCACATGACCCAGTTGAGAAGGATGAGCTTTATCCCAAGCCTTCTACTCTCCCTTTTTTACTGGAGATTGCTACTTCTAGCTATATGTTTGGGTCAAATTCTAGATACTCACTGGGATTGTCCCCATATTCCCTTGCTAGTCCAGCATCCAACTTCTCCTGAATTAAGAAAAAAATGACAAAGGTAATCAACAAAATTATAAACTAGAAATATAAAAGAAAATTATAAACTAGAAATAAGAAAGACACCATTTGAAAATTTGTTAATATTTTACTTATAAAAAACTCTCGAGCATGCTCGAAAATAAAGTCATTTGTACCTATTCTTTTATACTTAGCAAAATGTTGGCATTATGTTGATGTTTGTAGGAAAAGACAGAAACTGAAAAAAAGCAGTTCAGGAAAAGCCTCAACTTCAAAGCTACACCACTTCCTTCTTGTTATCGTGGAGCTTTACTTGAGTCGGATAGAAACAAAGTAAATTCAATTTTCCTTTATAGAAGCTCATACTTGTTTACATTCTCACTTAAGAAGTGACTAAATATATGTTGGACTCTAAGATTAACACAAGCTACCAAATCAAATTGTTAGTAAATCACATGCAAATCAGGGGATGCAGTTGAAGTGTAAGCTTAGCTAATTCCTAACCAACAATAACTAAAAGAGGGAGAGCTTTTTAACATTTCCTACAAAAATGCACATCATTATCTATGAACAATTATATTATTTGACTCACTAAAAACAAGAGCAATACAGAAAGTGTGAAGCAGAGCAACAAACCTTATGCTTCATTCCCAGCTGTGACAGAATTTTCATAATCATACACCCAGTGAACACAAAATTGAGCACAAATCATAAGTAATTTTAGACTAGAAATCATAAGAAATCAAGAGGAAAGTGACCTCTAATAGGCACAAATCATAAGTAATCAAGACGAAAGCAAAATATTAAGACGCACTAATTATCATTAATGAAAAGAGGTGATCTTATTTATTAAATGGGAAAAGAACTACCTTTCAAAGTGAAACATTTTTTTTCAAACCTGCCAATAATCTCACCAACCTGAAATAGAACAATTAACACAAATAATAGGATAAAATAATCACAATAATCTGTCCCACACTTTCATGTTCACTTTAATTATCTAAGCAATTAATGCATGCCAATGTGACCCACGTATCATTTTCCTATTTTGCCACAAGCCACCATGATCTGGACAGAAATATTTTGCATATGATCCAAATGAACACAGCATAATTAATTGAATAATAAATAAATATAGTGCTAATTAAGGAACTCTCACAATTAAGGAAGCCACAAGGAATTTTGTTGAAGGTGCATGCAGTAAACTTCTTCTGGAGGTTCTGATATAATATCTAGTCCAAGTGACAAATAAAACAAAGTGATATCATATTCCATTAAGTCCTCATCCTATTGGCTCACGAACCTCAATACTCTATTCTTATTACACATATCAAGAAAAGAAAAACAGGTTCATAACATGATAATGACAGAATAAGTTAATTTATTCCACTAACTCATTATCACTGTAAAGATAAATGAACTTAAAAAATAAGGAAAAAGTGCTTCAACCTTTATACACTCTGTTGCACCTAATATTTTTAATATTTATTTACGGAGACCGAAAAACTTGAACAAGATTGAAAAATGAACATGTAGTTGTTTGTCCTCAAATCTATTGCTCATATCCACGCCTACCATGTAGTTGTTTTTCCTCAAATAAGAACCCATGTTCACAAATAAAAAAGAGAACACACACACACACCAAACGATGAAAGTAGCAACTTCAATACATCCAAGGGAATAATTTCGATTGGGTTTACCTCCAATGGCGGTGGAAGAGAGGGCAACAGCTGCAAACAGTGAAGAATAGCGGTGGAATGGCCTTTTCGATTGGATTTCTGTAAGAGAAAACGAACACACACACACACACACCAAATGATGAAAGCAGCAACTTCAATATATCCAAAAAAATAATTTCAATTGGATTTACCTCTAGTTGCGATGGAAGAGGGGGCAGCAACGGCGAACAGCAAAAAATCGCGGTGAAATAGCCTTTTCGATTGGATTTCTACGAGAGAGTTAGGGCTTGAAGAGATGAAAAGAGAAAGACTGCAAAGAAGAAAGAAAAAAAATTAGGGGAAGAAAAGCAGGAAGTGAAAAAATTGATAAATTGCAATTAATCCCCAGTGAATTTTAACGTGAAAGGTCTATTTTTTCCCTTTTTCAATTAGATATTTATAATATTGAGACAAATTGCAATTAGAGCTCTTATGAAATGGAGAAAAGGGAACATACCCCCACGAAAAAACATAAGCACCTTCAGATGGCATAAAGATCTTCAAATTGTCTTTTAAGAAAAAATAAAAATATATTTATAAAATAAATTTGTTAAGAAATAATTTTATAACATAAAAATTCAAAGCTAAAAAAAAAACAATATAAATTTAATGTAAAATGTTATTTTAAAAATAATAAAGAACTTCAAAATTTTGTTTGTTTGAAAAATTAAAAAAAAAATTTAAATAATTAAATATTTTTATTAAAACAATTATATTAAAATATTTTTTTAATTTATAAGTGCATGCCTTTGAATATATAAAAGAGTTCGTAAATCTGATCAAATAGTATATTGATAATCTAAACTTTTGATAAATTTTCAATAATTCATTAATAGGCATATTTTTAATAGTTTAAAAATTACTGAAACTTGCAGCATTTTAATAATTTAAAACTTGAGGAATATTTTGGGGAGGGGAGTTATTTTGCCTTTTTGCCATTTGATTGGGGGGGCTAATTGCAATTGCCTAATATAACATTGGAAAGGGGGCAAAACCGTCTTTCCAAACTAAAGCCCATTTCAGAAGTTTATTTCTGGGGAATTAGTTGAAAATAGGCTACCTTTCAATGAATTATTAAGGGGGGAACGAGTCGCGACAAGAAAAGAGACACTACTAGAAAAATCAAATTTGGCTACGGAATATAGCGAGGGAAAATTCTGTAGTTGATCCCTCGCTATGTGGCTACAAAATAGCTATGGAAAAATTTTGTAGCTGATCCCTCGCTATTCAGCTACAAAATAGCTTTGCAATAGAAATCCCTCGCCAATATCAAAACATATCGTTTGTCCTATTTTTATTATGATTTTGCCATTCAACGGCGAGAGATTAGCGAGGTAGGTTTTCCTTGGTAAATTCCCGCAACGCCCAAGTTCACGATAGCATTCCGTCTCGTGACTCGGGACATTACTCGCGGTCGGACAGTAATTCTAAATCCAATATAGGAACTAAATCAGAATATCATTCATGTTATAACATCAAAATAATGTTCTTACAAGCCCAAATTTCAAATTACAAATTACAATTCCATCTATCTATACAAAATATGCCATTTCTAAGTTCTATTAATTCAAATCCGTACAATTAGTTGGGTAATAAGCCTAAACATATACTTATGCCAAAAACGATTCTATGGTCAAAACGGGGCTTCAATCCAACAAGCAAATCGGTTTAGAAACCTACATGATATGATAAAATCATGAGTCTACTGACCCAATAAAACTTATGGTGAGAAATATGGAATAGAGGAGTACGAACGGTATGCAAAGCAGTAAAGGACAGGAATGTGATTCAGTAAACAGTACGGTATGGTCATGTCATTTGATTCAAATTGATAATAGTAAATATTAATCACATTCGAGTCATGTATGGCTGAATCAAGCAATTTGGTGGATTTATCACCCTTATATTTTCAAACAGATTCAACCTTATTCCTCCAATGCTCTCGTAAGAGCTAGTACAGTAAAAGCACTTGTCGACTAATCACGTACTTTAAGACAGGCTTTTTGAAATCCTAAACTCCAGGGCTTGTCCAGTCTATCCAACAGTAGGAGTTTTCTAGGTGTTCTAATAATCAATCCGATATTGCCCGTATCAGATACTCCTATCAAACCCCAAAGCCCACAGTAAAACATTCAGTTCGGTTCAAGAAGAGTCAAATCAGTACAGTATATCAGTAAGCCATGACGGCACAGTGATTGATTGACTAAGAGTGCAATAAATTGGTTCAATATCTAAGTCAACCTATCATTCGAATCAAGTCGGGGATTTTGGACTTATGGACTTGAGGATTCATTATGTGAAAAATCGAGATTTTTAATTTAGAAAACACGATATGGATTTGAGTCATCAAAAGAAGTCGAAAACATGTTAAAAATCCCAAGAATGAGTTAATTATTTTTCAAAACAGGCACTGGAGCGCCGGGCTACTGGAGTGAGTTTAAAATTTTCCAATTTTGATAAGTTGAATGGGCGCTGAGGCGCTGGGCTTACTGGAAAATGATTTTTCAACGTGAGTACACGGGCGCTGGGGCACTGGTTTCGGCCCTCTGGAAAATGGTGTTTTGATGTTTCTGGCTGTGTGCTTGGGCGCTCATTTTGAGCACTTAAGCGCCCAAACCGTGCGCTTGAGCGCCGGCTCTCAGCCAAAAATTTATTTTTTTGGTCTTTTTATTTTCTTCTAATTTTAGATTCAAAACTACATTTTTAGGGTTCTTTTAAGTACATAAACATTTATAAATCATCGTTTTCGAGTTTGAATGAAGATTTTTCGAAAAATCAAAATCAAATTAGAATACCACGTTTTTATCTATTTTCCTTATTTTTCTTTCACTTTTAACATCAAATCCCCCTCATTTAGTCCATGGTCCCAAGTACATTTTAGTTCAAGCATAGGTAGGATATCAAGAATGTTCACGATACATTTGATCACGATTTTCATGTGTTGAGCTCATACTAACGGTAACAATAATCAAAGCAACAAGATTTGAACGATAATGAATGACATGCTCAATTAAAATAAGTTCAACATAGCACGATGAACAAGTCATGAAGGAACGTATAAGTATGCCAAAAGAGAGACGAGGTTCCATAAGTCTTACCTTAGTCCTAAGTTCGATTCGAATAAGTACTCTGATTTCCGAGTTTATCAACCATATCAATGCCTAAACCAAGTCATAAGTACTTATATCAAACTCTATATTTCATCATCAAAATCATATGAACATAAATCAAGCCTTACTTACCCAATGGTAAAGTGTATGCCACTTAGTTTCTCCTTGGATTTCCTTAAAGTTTGAACTTACAAATGTGTAGGAGTGTGTAGTATAGTGTTGCCATGAATGAGTGAGGAGATAAGTGAAATGGAGATGATTTTTTTCAGATTTTTGAAGGAAATAAAAGTGGCAATAAATCTTATCTTCTATTTATAGAGAGAGGGGCTAAGGGAGTAGGTTTCTAGTCCATCTTTGGAGCATGGTTTCCCACCAACCACCATGGTTTTCCACCAAATGGCCATGCATCCCATGCCTTTTCAGATTTTTGAATCAATTTTCTGATTTTCTTAGTTTCTGTCCTTTTAAATTATTTAGTGTACATATACATACATATATATATGTGGCTGAAAATTAGTTAGGCCAAGTTTGGGTCATGTATTGGGCTCAATTGGGTTTTAATTGGGCTGAATTTATTGTAGAAATTGAGGCTCAATCGAGAGAAAAATATTTGGAACATGTGGTACGTATTATTAATTAAAACGCTTCGCGTTTTCTTGAAATTGTTTTGATTTATGAAATTAACGATTTGTAAATTTCATGTTAAGGAAATCTTGGGTATTACAGTTCCAAAAAAGTTTCATTGCTAAATCCTAGCAGATCCCTGGCTGATTTACAAAAAGAGTCCTAGCACATCCGTAGCAAATCCCTAGTTAATTTGCAAAAATTTTCATGGGTGTTCCCTCGCGATTCCGTGGCCTTCTTTTAATTCATCGATAAATTGTAATTTAACCTTCAGTAAAATAAGAAAATAGCAAAATATCCCCGAGAAAAAAAATAGGCATAATACTTCCTAAACTTTCAAAAAATGGGCACTACACCCCCTTTGTCCAACCATGACATTCACATACATGAATAGTGGTAAGTGATCGAGTGATGACAACCAGGATGTAACGACCCGGGTCTAGAACATCCGTCGCTAGACCGGAAATCACCACTCGATGAGGAGGGGCTCATAAAAAAAAATCATTCTCAACTTTCAATGCAGCGTAAGTTTTATTCAGTCTATAATCGAGTACATACTCATTACAATCTCAATTTTTTTTTTAACAGTATCTAACTTGTTAACACCAATTTGAGTATGTAAATACTACAAACCATTACAAAATTCACAATTTCTCATACCCAAAATTTAGCAATTAGAATCCTCCAACTTGATGCAAATTCCAAATCTCTGTCACCTACACATGTTAAACTTATAAAATAAGTCCGAATGACTTAGTAAGAAATTATGACTATGAATAGAATGGTAAGTAGCAAGTAAGGCTCAAGTGAAAAATTCTAGAATGTCCAATAAAATAAAAGATGACCAATAAACAAGATTGGAGCATCTAACAATCGAATACAAATCAAATAATGAGCTCAGGCAGTTCCACAATTAAAAAAGTTGAATTATGCTACGCGATTGTGATAATTTCATAAATAAACGTAAACGAGTAGCTCACCGAGAGCATAAATCAAACGAGTAGCTCAAACATGAGCGTAAAATAATTCACACAATCGTGTAGCTCAAACATGAGGCTGAACTAGTATTTGGTGGATTTGTCACCCTTATAACTTCAACATATAACATATAACCTTATCTCTCCGAATTTGCTTCCTCGAGTGGCTACTGGAGGAGCACCAATCACAATTAAGGCACAGTCATCGCAGCACGGTCGACCACGCGCTTTAGGAATAACTCTTCGGAATCCTACCTCCAGGACCCCTCCGAACTACCCAATAATAGGGAAACCCCGCAAGAGACTGGCTGACGGTCCGATACCGCCCTCGTGTTCTCACTGGTGGTTTCCAGGGCCCAACAATCAATCAATCAATAGGTTTAGAATCTATATCAATTGTCCGATTTTAAACAATAATGGATTTCGAACAAATATCGGACATAAACAAATTCATCCATAGAATGGTATACAATGAATATCAATCAATCACAATTGGTCCGATTCAATCAATATGAAATTCGAAGCAATCTCGGACACGATTATTTATCAAATGATACTACGAGCTCAATCATTTCAAACGAATGGACTATAGACATATCGGACGATATTTTCGAAAATATTTCAAAGGATTTTCCGCAATTATTTCAAGCAGCATTTGAAAACATTTCAAAATCATGCATCATGGACATATCAGTCAATGTTTCGAAAATCTTTCCAAAGGTAAAACTGTATCGCATCATGCATTGACAGTTATTTTTAAAAGGAAGAGAATCATAATAAATTTTCCAATAATGATTCCAAGTGGTGAGAACTAAAAATAATACATTTGAAATATTTAAAAAAAAATAAAATCTCTCAAGAATGTTTTGAAACATTTGGAAGAATGAAGATTTATAAAGCACCGTGAAAATATTTCAAAAGAAACGAAAACAAAACCGGCAATTTTAAATATTTTAGAAAAGACAAATTCCTAAATAATACCTTGAAAATATTTTGGAAGCGTAAAAGCTATTAACCATATTTTTAAAATATTTTAATGGAGTGAAATTTATGAAGTGTTTTAGAAGCATTTCAAAAGTGGACTTGACGAGGCAAAATGGAGTAAGGTTATGAAATCGATTTGAAGTCAAGCATAAAAATATTATAATTAAGCCAAGTAAGTCCATGATGCCAATTTTTTCCAAATCGGTACGTATTTGATGATGTATGAAACTTTCTAAATACAATATTATCAAATCGTGAACTAAACAAGGGAAATAACCACGATCATATCCGAATATCCATAGTAATCATCAAACCATACAAGAAATCCATAATAGTTCAACAATGAATAACAAGGACAATTTCAACTTATACTCATTTTAATCGAAACAGGGAAATGAAATCATGATACAAAAGATTCCAGTATATATAAGCATAAGGGATAGCCATAATTCTTACCTCTGGTTCTAAGGTTTAAGTCCCAAGATGATGTTGAGATTGACTAATTTTTCGAGTTAATTTGGCCTATAAACATCAAGATCAATTAAGCACTAGACCACATTTCTATATATTATAAAATCTATAATTCAATTTCGACAGCACATTTCCCGACCATTTCAAAAATACATCCAATTGAGTTAAAATTAGCAATTTGGTTCTACGAATATCTAGACTCGACAAGCTTTCTGTAACGCCCAGAGCCACGATAGCCACCCGCCCCGTGGCCCGGGACGATACTCGCAAACGAACAATCATGCTAAAACCCAAAACAAGAACATACATGCTCAAAACAAACTAAATCCATCGAAAATTCATTCATGCTTGACATGTTCATACATATTACATATTATTATTCCAAAATAAGCTCAACTATCTATACATAGCCCAAAAGTTCAAAAAGATCGAGTCGAGCTAAAATTACAACTTAAATACAGAATCCAAAAGAAACTCATACTAATCGGATTCGATATCTTCGATCAACAGCCAACAGTTTAGGAACCTACATCATATAATGGAGTCATGAGTCACACGACCTAGTAAAACTTACGGCATGACAAGAGAAACGAGAAAGAGTTCCAAACAATATGCAAAACAACAACGGGACAAGAATGTGATTTCAGCAAACAGTACAGAACATTCAGGATAAACAGATCAAATCATTAACAGGTATCACATTCGAGTCATAAGGCAGAAGCAAGTGTTTGGTAGGTCTATTACCCTTATATTTTTAATACAATCAGAAAAAAATCCTTATCCCTCCAACTCTCAAAAGAGCAACAGACAGTAAAGCACCGTTGACATTTGTGCTTTAGAATAATCCTTCAGAGCCCTACCTCCAGGGTCGTCCAGATTATTCCACACATGAGGATTCATATAAGCTCGTATTGACAACCCGGTATTGCCCAATCCGATACTCATATAAATTCCCCAGACCCAACAGACAGTTAGAACAGTAGGCTATAAACGGTCAGGACAGTACAGTCATATCAGAATCAGGGTGTTATCAACACGTTTTGATTGACTACGGATGATAGAATGGACATTTCAGAAGTTTAGTCAATTGTTTCATTCGAACAAACTAGGAATGGACTATGGATTAGAAACTTCATCATTTTGAAAACTTGATTATAACTTGAAAAGATCGGATACGGACTCGGATTAACCAAACGAAGCCAAAATCATGTTGAAGGAAAATCTGATCAGGCGCTTAAGCGCCGATTTGGGCGCTTTCATTTTCTCCAGTGGGTTGGGCGCTTGAGCGCCTAACTTCTGGAGTGGCTCCAAAGAGCTGGGCGCTTGAGCGCCGAGCTTCTGGAGTTGGTTACCCTAGGTCGGCGCTTGAGTGCTCACATCGCGTGCTTGAGCGCCCGTTGGGTGCTTGGGCGCTCGTTTGAGCGCTTAAGTGCTGAGCTTCGGTCAGTTTTTTCATTTTTTCGTCTTTTTATATCCATTTTGATTTTTGGTTCAAAATTTCACTTTTGGGGTTGTTTTATATCCATCAACATTTCTAAAACGTCATTTTATGATTTTGGTTAAAGATTTTTCGTTAAATAAATCAAGTTGAAAAATGCCGTTGGGTCCGTATTTCTATTTTTTGTCCGATTTTTAGGGTCTAAATCCATCTCCTAGTCCATGATCCTTGGTCCAAAAATATTCCAGAGCTCAGGTTACGTTGTCAAGGAATCGTTGAGTGCATAAGATGCTCAAGTCAAGGGTTTTTCACATATGTAATAAGGAGAACATCTCCATTTGTAACATAAGCTCAACATACTCAACAAAATCATCAAGAATAGCATGATTACAGGCTTTGAAATGAAATAAAATATGAAGCATGGAGTGAACATGGGATCAAGAACAAGAGAATGAAACCATAAGTCTTACTTGTTTGAGCTTCTAGGCTCGTCTTGATCACACATTAGAAATGTTCCAAGTTTGAGTTAACACCTAAATACATTCAAACCAAATGTTAACTCCTACATATTCATACCAAATCACTTACTTATCAATGCTAACATTAGGCTTACCAAGGTTAGAGTGATCCCTTGAGTTTCCCTCTTGAGTTACTTAGCAAAATATCAAAGATTTTGGGCAAGAATGAGGCTGCCGAGAGCTGGAGATGGAGGAAGAAAAATGGCCAGATTTCAGCTAATTTTTTAGGTAGGAAAATTTGAAACCAAAGCCTCATTTCATCCATGTTTTATAGGCAATTGAGTGGGGCTTGGTGGTCAAAGATTTTTCAACCAAAACAACCTATACATCCCTTGGAAAAAGGTAGGCAGCTGGCTGGACCATGCTTGGAGTGAAAAAATTTTCTAATTTCTTGCTCCCATGTATGTATATGCATGTGTATATATATCTTTAATTGTTTGACTAATCTTGGGCTTGGAAGTACATGGTTAATTTGGCTATGTTTGGCCAAAATTTTGGGCTTATAAAACGTTATTGGGTCGGAATTTTCGTAAGAAATCGAGACTCTAAGGTGAGAAATTGTTTTGAACGTAAAACTCATTTTTGGAATTAAAACGTTCTCCGTTTCATTAAAATCAAAACAATTTGAGAAAATTGACAGTTTGAAATCTTAATTAGGGAAAACTCTGGGTATTACACTTTCCAACAGTGATTTTATATTCAAAATCCGACAAGCGATTTATTAGTTATAAATTTTTAAAGTTGACCAATGGTTCTGCCATAATCCCGAGTCAGTTTAATATGTTCGGCTTTAATAAATTTTCTGGGAAGAATGCTTTATGGATTTCAAAGATTCTTGAGTCTATCATTATCTACACTTAATAAGGTTTCTAACGAGTATTTTTTGGATTGATTTGGTGAAGGAAAGTTTGGGTTTCAATATTTTGAAAGTAGAGGATGTGTTATAGCTCACTCCAGTAGCTCTTCTGCTCCCTCGGGAAATCTAGCAGGTTAGGTTCAAAATAGATTTTTGGTCATTTTTCTCCATGATTTTGAGTGATTCTTGATTCTAATACCAACTACACTCGATAGGGTTTCCAACGGCTCATTTTATAGATTTTTTTGATAACAAGAAGTTAAGGTTTCAATTTTTGGGAATAGGAAGTGTTGTAGAGAACCTCCCCTGTTCTTAGTAAACTGGCAAGCTACGTTCAAATGGATTTTTCTATTATTTTTCTCCTTATTTTTGGGTGATTTTTGATTCTATCAATATCTAGACTCGATGAGATTTCTAACGGTATCTTATGTGTAATTTTTGGAGTAGTGTAAGGATATTTTTGAATTTTTCAAAGTAAGGTATGTACACTAGAAATAGCTACCCGAGAACAAACTAATGTTTTCAAACTTCACTTATTTTACAAAATCATCTAGCTACCAACCTTAAGTTGGATGATCCAATAATACCTCATAATCTCTAAATTCATACTTATATTAAAAAAAAACTCAACCAAGCTCAATCAATCAATCATCACCAATATTCAATCAATCTCATGAATCAAAATTAATCAAAGGAATAAAGAACCAACTCAAATCCATGGGAGATATATATATATATGTATGTATACCTGAAAATTGATGGCTGCACAGCTGCAAGTAAAGAGAGAGACGTGGGTTTTGAGATGAGGGAGGGATGGGAGTGAGTGAAACAACCAATTCTTACAAGCTTTAATGACTGAGAAAAGAGGTTGAGATTTACAGCTGAAATCTACGGCTGCTCATCTGAAAAACAATTAAAGAGAAAAGTTGAGAACTGAGAGAGAGGCTAGGGATTTGAGGTAGAGAGAAATGGGGGAGAGTGGGATTAAAAGAGAGGTGTCTCCCAAACAAATGAAATTCAAATTTTGATTAAATGAACATGGGATTCATTTGTCATTTTTTAATTTATTTTGTTCTATCCCATTAATTTGGTGGAAGACTAATTTGAAGTATAAAATAACATAATATCATTTCTTGAAAATAATAAAATATTTTTTATTGAGAGGGAAGTCTCAAATCGGCAAAAAAATATCTACCGATTGAAGTTATTTCTCAAAATGTTATAAAAATATTTATTGATAAAATTGAAAGTTTAAAAACTTAATTAGGAAAATTCTCTCAATTTGATATTTAATTAGAGAATTTTCAGTTGCTAAATCATAATATTTTTACCGTTTAAAATTTTTCGGACAATAGCAATTAAAATCGTTTAAAACGGCGCTAGGTTTTAAACTTTGAAACTAAAGGTTTAAAAATAATATTATAAAAATCTTTAAACCTAAATAAGATATTTTTTAAGTTAATAATGTGTTTTTAATAAATTCGGGTCGAAAGAAAATTTTGAAACGAATAATTTCTTTACCGAGAAAATTCGACCATAGAGAAAATTAGGAATTTTGGAATTAAAAGACAATAAATTTTGAATGAAAAGAAAGTTATTTAATTAAAACTTAGGGAGTTTTTGGGGTGCTACACAGAAGGTGGCTTGGAAGCAGCCATGCTTTGAAGAAAGTGTAATAGCTCACTGGTCTAGCTCCATGGCACCGAAAATGTATCAGAGATCAAGTGATTCATTGAAATGACAAGACCTTGAAAGCTATTTTTTCTATTCTTTACCCCCCTCCCAGCGGCCCCCGTCCTTTGACTTTCTTTCTTATCTCTTTCCACTAGGCAATGACTATGAATTCTAGTAAACTCTCAATGTAATAGCATTGTTTAGATAAGAGTTCGGTTCGATTCCTTGCTTAAGGCTCTCCTTGCATGGGAACAATCTTTTTCAATCTGAGCTTGATAATCTTCACAAAAAAATTGGAACCATGTGGAAACAAATATTTAAAGCTTTTTGGTAAAAGGATGGCGATGTTAATACTAGATTTTTTCACCTTACAGCCATTCTTAAATCAAGAAATAACATCATTCGGTCCATTAAAAAATTCGAAGGCTCCATTGCTTTTAATAGGGAAAGTACTGATAGTTGCTTCATCGATTATTTTAAACACATCTTTCAAACTGAAATTGAGGACAGCCACCAAAACATTCCCATGGACTTGGACGATCTTATTCCTAACTCCATCTCAGCGGTGGAAAATGATTTTTTGTGCACTATTCCTTCCCCTTTGCACAAAAAAAAGAAAAGAAAAGAAAAAAAACTTAATTTTCAATGAGATGTTTCAAAAGTCCCGGCTTCGATTTTTGGAATATGATTGGTAACTCTGTCATCAAAGCTATCCAAGCCTTTTTTAAGAGTGGTAATGGTGGCATTCTAAACAATGGACTATAAAAAGGAGATGATTTTTTTGACACCATTGATTTTGGTGTGACAGAAGCCAAAAGTGGATTTGTTCCAAGCTCTTAAAGTTTTCCTCGCATTCCTTGTGTAGGCAAAAAGTTTGATGGGAAGGGGAAGAGACAAGTATCTGGCAACCAGCGTTAACTGCATCAAAACAGGACTCTTCATGGAGCCACATGGCTTCAAATCTAAAAGGATGCTGCCCTTGGAGGAAATTCGCATCAGTATTAATAAGAAGAGGAGTGTCATCAGAGGTGATGGCAGGAAAGTGAAGAATACTATAGTGGGAAACAGAAAAAACCACTCGGCATTCGCTAGACCTTTATTAAGGCATTTTTGGACATTGGCAACATCTCCCATTTGTTATTCCATGTGAATAGATAACCATGGAAGCCAAGATCAATGAGACTGGAGACTCAATATCAGTTACTAACGAATTTCGCGACAAATGGCGTGCTCCTTTTCTTTTCAGATTGGGATATAATATCGTTGAGATCACCAACCAACATCCATGAACCATCAAAATCAGCAGCAATATCACGCATAAGGTTCCAAAAAATAGGCTTGAGAGTAGGGACAGAATGACAATACACTCTAGTGAGCTGCCATTGGGGTTTGTTAGGGTCGATGACAACAAAAGAGTTAATGAACCATATGTTACTAGAAACAATCAAAAGATCATGGTTATTGGACCAAGCTAGACAGAGGCATCCGACCAATCCAACAGGAGCAACAATGGAATGGTTATGCAATTGAGAAGAAACAAGACCGTGACTGAGTTTAAGCAATGAGGCGGTTTTAAGTTCAGGGAGAAAAAGAATATCGGGTTTGGTAAGGAAAGCCTCGAGGGCTCTAACCGCCTTGGGTTTAGCCAACCTTGGCAGTTCCACGCAATAATCTTCATGATGAATTACTCTTGAACCCCTAAGGGTCGCGAAGAGTTCATCAGTAACATTAGAAATGACAATATTAGAGGCTGTGCTGGAGATATCATTGGTGGCATTTGGAATTCCATGGGAAGAATAAGCAAAATATCGCTTCGCTTTAAGAACCTTTCTCCGGATGGATGTAATTTCCTCAACCATCCAAGTACCGACAGGGGCAATAGTAACAGGTGGAGGAGGGTGATAATGGTTGGTGTATGGAATGACAAATCAAAGAGATGACAAGCATATAAAGCATGGACAATTTTGGTAGGGTTGAGGGCTATGGAGTTTTTGGCTTTTTCCTGGTATGGAGAATTCGAATTGTGATCAGTCAAATATCTTTTTTGGAAAAAAGGTTTGGGGTTGGGACTGCGATAATCTTCTGGAATAGATTAGGCAGCCATGAGAGTGCTGCATTGTATTTAAGATCTATTATTTCATTCTTTTTTCTTTTAATTTTAATTGAATTTAGATGTATTTTTTATTCTCCGTTTCTCTCTCAATTCTCATTGAAAAGATGACAGAAAGAAGAATACAATTCATTTTTAAATTTTAATTAAATACATGAAGAATATGTAATAAGATAAGATTTTTCAATAAACACTATTGCTTAATAAAATATAAAGATATAATATGAAAGATATATTAAATCATTTGTTAACACAGTATAAGCATAAAACTAAAGAAAGAATTTAAAGAAAGAAAGATTTTTGTTCATATTAATAGGATTTTGACTTTAATGAAGCACAAATATTTTTAATTTTACAATTATCATAACTTGTAAATAAGTTAAATAAAAAAATGATATGAATATTTAAAATAAAGTAAGATGTTATCTAAATAAAGAAATTTACAATATGGACTCCTTAGGGTGTTTTCTTCAATGAAAACCGGGTCAATGAGCGTCAAGCCGTCAAACCGTCGTACGGCAAAATTGAAAATCACTCAAATTTTCGAGACATTTTAAAAAACTTCGCGGACCTTCGGGTAATTATGCCTGGAAATAAATTGGGTCTTATCCTCCTGACTGCAAAAGCCGAACGGCGTTGATAGGGACAGGCCTATATATAGCCTTGTAACCTATGCACTTGCAGAGTTGCATAAACCCTCGCAAGTTGGAAAATTAGAGAAAAGAAAAATTCGTACAAAACAAGA
>JACFYI010003709.1:327466-337923 GCA_014898755.1 Handroanthus guayacan
CCCCAACCCAAATCAACAAGAAGAGTGAACATGCATGGATTTTAGCTGGTGAGGTGTTGTAAGCATTAGGTGCAGGCTTATTAATTGACTTATATAGCTAAAAATAATGACATGATTGTGCTTTTCTGGATTGACAGTTCTTTATTCCTTTGGTACTTCTTTGAGATTTATTTGATTTTAAATGAGTGAGTCCAATTTGCTCATTCTATTTAGATGATCATATTCTTTGGAATTGGTAACTAAATAAGCATATTGTTATTGTTCAAGTTTTATGAGTAATCTAATGCTTTCCTTGATAGTAAGATGCATTTTTGAACCCTTTCACATGAACGTTAGCTCTAGAATGAATGGAAGTAATTAACTGACATAATTACTTTTTGCTGTCTTGGTGCTCAGTTCCACATCATCTCCACCTCTTAACTTGGTGTTAATTTCATTTATAAAAGTTATCCTGCTTAATTTTAGTACATCAACTATTGCCATTACGGAGTTACCTGTTTCACTTGTCTTTGTCCTCAACTTTACAGCAAAAGGATGAGTGGTTTTGACATGGCACCTCCCACTGCATTGCTTCCCAATGCTGCCACTGCTGTTGCAGGTACAACCAAGCGATTGTTCTGCAATTCAGTTATGATAACTATTACTTTTTGTTTTTCTGTGATATAGTGTGGAAAGTTCGTACCAAATTCATGGTTTCGTTTTGGTAAGCGTACTCGGTTCCTCATTTCACACATATCACAATTTGGAGAACTAGTCCCTCGATTGGCTATTCAATTTTTTCTTTAATTATTTGCTTGGTAATTGAAACTGAGAGAGTTTTTGGTTTCTTGTTGTGTTTGGTGTTTGTTTGTTTGTTTTGTATGTCCTATATATGTTCTAAGAAGGCAATGTTGGGCTACTAGCCCCACTGTGCTGACAATGGGCGTGAGCCGACTTCTGTAGCTTTTATGTATACAAGGCAGAAAGAATACAGGTCTTGTCCATCTTCAACCAGGATTGCATGTTTGATAGTTTTATGAACTTTTTTAATCAATCCTGTTGTTTCCATTTGAATTTTATTCCAAGATGTTAGTCAACCTAAAATATGAACTATAATCAAAGAAAAGAATATATTAACTAATTTTAACCTTCTCTCCCGTAATTTAAGAATAAGTAGAGGTTCCAACTTCAATATGTAAGACGTAACTTGGTTTGGCCTTCACAGGTCAGTTGCCTGGGACCACCCCCGCAATTCCTGGAATGTTTCCTAACATGATGCCTTTGGGAGCCGGACAGGTTTTCCTTCTCTTTTTCCCCAGAATTTACTCTAGATCTTTGATTCAGCTTCTAAAGATTTATCTTGACATGGTGGCAGTTCGGAGCACTTCCTGTAATGCCTGTTCAGGCAATGACTCAGCAGGTTGATTTGTTTACCTTTGTCTAGTTTTTATTGCATTGGATTATCAAAATTATTTCTCAAATGTTGTTTTTTCAGGCTACAAGACATGCTCGACGGGTCTATGTTGGTGGACTTCCCCCGACTGCCAATGAACAGGTAATAATGTGTTCCATCTCGATAGCTTTATTACTTTTGCCCAGTAGTTCGACATTTACCTTGCTGTCTGTATTCTCAGCTCTTTTGTATTGCACTGGAATTGAATATTGTGGTTTGCTGTGCTGTATCTACGATTCAACCTGTAGACTTAGCTTACGTATTTTGTTTTGTTTTTGTTAGAATCCCACATCGAAAAAATATAAGGGTCTTGGAACAGTTTTGCCTGACAGTGACATTGATTCATCCCCTAATATTCTTGCTTGTTTCTTTATATAATTTAATGCCTTTATTCTTCTTATGGCAGTCTGTGGCAACTTTCTTTAGTCATGTTATGTCCGCAATAGGGGGGAACACTGCTGGTCCAGGTTCGTCAAACACGCAATTATGAGTTCTTATCATTCATTTATTTGGAGATGAATTTGATGAATGCTTAACGCTATTCTTTATTATTCAGGAGATGCTGTGGTGAATGTCTATATTAACCATGAGAAGAAATTTGCTTTTGTGGAGATGAGATCCGTTGAAGAGGCTAGCAATGCAATGGCTTTAGATGGTATTATTTTTGAGGTAATGCACATTTCATAAACCTTTTAAGTAATTAAAGATTCAGAATATCATCTGAAATTTCAATATCAACTCTGTCTAATTAAATCTAGAATATAAGAGTTCCACTTAAATCTCTTTTCTGATATTGTTATGTTGGCACAGTTGACCTAAAAGTAGTCCATTCTTGATGTTACTGTCTTTTTGTTCAGGGTGCCCCAGTTAAAGTGAGAAGACCCAGCGATTATAACCCCTCACTAGCTGCCACTCTAGGCCCTAGTCAACCTAACCCCAATCTGAATCTTGCAGCAGTTGGATTGACACCTGGATCTGCTGGTGGGCTTGAAGGTCCCGACCGTATATTTGTTGGTGGGTTACCATATTATTTCACAGAATCACAGATCAGGGAGCTGCTAGAGTCCTTTGGACCACTTCGAGGCTTTGATCTGGTTAAAGATAGAGAAACGGGGAACTCCAAAGGCTATGCATTTTGTGTTTACCAGGATTTATCGGTTACAGATATTGCTTGTGCAGCTCTTAATGGGATAAAGATGGGCGATAAAACACTTACTGTCAGGCGTGCTAACCAAGGTGCAACACAACCTAAACCTGAGCAAGAGAGTGTGCTATTGCATGCCCAACAACAAATAGCATTGCAGGTAATGAGATTTTATTTTGTATTCCCTGTTAATCCTCTACATTTGATAACACTATCATGAAGATAGCTGACTATAAACATTTGAATTACCATCATCCTCACGTGTCTAGCCTAAATATACTTGTACAATCCCTAATTCGTTGTCTTTTGCAGAGACTCATGTTAGCGCCTAGTGTTACACCAGCCGCAAAAGTCGTCTGCTTAACACAAGTGGTTACTGCAGACGAGCTCAAGGATGATGACGACTATGAGGACATATTAGAAGACATGAGAACTGAATGTGGAAAATTTGGTGAGCATTTTACATTACCTTTCCACTTATGAAAACTCAAAACCCTGTTTGTAAAGTGTGTCTGACAGGTACTTATCCTTTATTTGTTAACATGCTGATCTCACTGTGACATTAATTTTGCAGGTTCTTTGGTAAACGTGATCATTCCCCGCCCACTTCCCAGTGTTGAAACCCCACCAGGTGTAGGAAAGGTTGGTTTACTGAGAATTTTTTTTCCTTTTTCTTTTCTCCTCTCTCCCTCCCTCCCCCTCTCCTCTCTCTCTCCCTCCCCCTCTCTCTCTCTCTCTCTCTCAATTTCTTTAGAGCTGTCTTATAAGGAAGTGAAGTCTGCAGCGAAAGAATTTCTTCTGATTTTGATACATTTGAAGTTCACTTGATACCGTGGAGTTTGGGCACTGTTGCCTGATATTTTTGTATGTTCGTATGGTGGTTGAAAATTAACATTCTTTTGTGCAGGTGTTCCTGGAGTACGCAGACACTGAAGGTGCTGTAAAAGCTCGACAAGGACTGAATGGAAGAAAATTTGGGGGAAATGAAGTTGTGGCAGTGTTCTATCCAGAGAATAAGTATTATGAGGGAGATTACAGTGGCTAGCCCTTAAGTAGTTCACAGACCTTTTATTTAGATAACATCTTTCAGCTTTTGTATTTGGTGATAGATGTTTTATTTCGTTTGCTCAGAAATGTGGTCCTGGAATGAGGCATGACTTAAAAGAGTGGATGTTTCTTATTATATATTAAAAGAATGTTTGCCTGGTATCTACATTCTTCTAAGGTCCTGTTACCTTGTATTAGGTTGTACCGGTGTGCCTAGTCTGGTTCAATCAGTTTAATGGAAGACATAATATAAGAATGTTTACAGTAACTTAAACTGTTGTGGTCGAAATATTTTTCCAAAGCGAACAATTTCCCTTACTCGGTATTTGGTATCAGGCAATTGGATTGGCAGTATTACAGGTTTCCAAATTTGTATATGTTGCTTTTTTTAAGTATTTTTAATCACATCATGTAGAGAACGGTATACGTACATACATACACAAATAGGAGAGAAAAAATATAAGTATGTATGTATATATGATGGGTGGTTTGGATACAAGGAGGATTTTCTTGTATTATGCTGCCACCTGACAGAAAAATAATAAATTGTCATTAAAAATAAAACATTTTTAAATCGACGAATATCAGGTGCATCACTTGACGGGAGGGAACTATTTACTTAAAGGCTTTGATAAGAGTGGCATTGAAAAATTCATAATCCAATACTTGAATGCTGGAAGATGACCACTTCAATGGCCTGAAGATTTTAAGTGCTCCAAGCCTCCAAATACAAAGAATATAGAAGGACGTAAATAAAGTAAAAGCATCTCTCAAGTACTGATTTCTCGTTCTTTAATAGTCGGTAAATCTTGAACTGCCAGAGTTAGAACAGGCAAGCGCATAAAAGAAGAATTTTTTACCCAAAGTTAACAACTGCTAATTCGGCAGGAGAGAGCACAGTTGAATGCAGAAATTAAATTAAATTTTAGATATTTTCACCTTTTAAGGGCAAAATATGTAACTTGCATGAGTAACTATTAGTCTGAAAATTCAAAAGAGTAAAATACAAACACCTCCCTAATCTATGGGTCAATTGCATTTCGCCCCTTAATTTTTTCAAATGTGCAATTAACCCCACAACCATTGCAAAATGTTCAATTTCATCCCTAAAACCCAAATCCAGCATATCTTTCCGTTCAAATCCCCCAACATGCCTTTGGCGTGAACTTTAGTAAGGATGTTTCAATAAAGACATCTCCATCTCACAAAAATTCAGGCTAAATTACTGCTTAATTACGACAAAACAAGCACACTTACGACTAAATTAGATCTAGATTAGGTACACAAAATTAGGTCTAATTCATCCCTTAATTTTTGAGGATAGAACATCCCTTCTCAAAAGCTCTCGCTACACTCATGCTTAAAGACAGAATCTTAAACCAGATATTCATGTGGTATTCCATCAGATTGAAATTTCCTAGGAGGTGAAACTTAACATTTTGCGATGATTGCAGGGGTAATCGTATGTTCGAAAAAATTAGGAGGCAAAATGCTCATGATCCTACAGGCTAGTGGGTATCCACATTCTACTCAATGCAAACTTTCATATGGAGTATTAAAAGGCAAAACCACCCAACCAGGTAAATCATCATAACTGAATACATGTGATTGCATTAATTAATGGCAGTACCTACATATATTAACAAAACATTAGCTGTTTTTGAAAGTACTTGTACAATCATCTGACCAAATAGCCTGCCTAAACTGAACTAACAATTTTCAAATATTTCCAACTCCTCCGGTGGTAGTAGCAAAGATCAACAGGCCACCCTATTAATCCTCCCATCAACGCCATGAAAAAACAGAGGAAACAAAAACGGGGACATACTATAATATAATCGCTTTCTTTATCCGTTTGCCTTCGTCGTATGGAGACATAAAAGAAGCCACAGGCCATAATTCTTACAAACTGTTCTTGGAAATGACCTCCCCAAATCTTACAAACCATTGAGCATCAGAGGAGGAATTGCTGTCCTGTTGGAGTTGCTGCTGACGCATCTGCAGATGAGGTTGTTGTCCTTTACCAATCACAAATTGTGCGTAGTCGATGTTTTTGGGAGTGGCTGAGCAAGGTTTCTTGGGTGGAGGAGGCAACAACGACATGAGAACTCTAGAGACCTCGTGCATGGTTGGTCTCTCGGACGGATGGCGCTTTGTGCAAAGCAATGCCAGTTGAAACGCTTTCTTTACATGAGATAAATCCATGCACGTAACGGACACCTCAGGATCCACGGCCTCCATTAATGTGTCATCATCTGCTTTAGAAAGCACCTGAAATACAGAAAATATAGAATGTTCAGAGTTACGTGTCTTCTTTGAAATGAATACTAGATAGATGACAAGGCCAGTATTCCCGTGTCTTTCTTGTAATAACAGGAAGTATAGAACCAAATTAACCATTGAAAACAATAATAGTTACCAGCTGATGCAAGTTGGAGTCGTTGTCAACAGCCTTTTTTCCAGTCAATAGCTCCAGAAGTACAATGCCAAAGCTATAAACATCAGACTTTTCAGTAAGCCGAGAAGTCCTCGCATAATCGGGATCAATGTAGCCTATTGTCCCGAGAACATATGTAGATGCATGAGTTTTTGCCGCAGGTAGACATTTCGCAATTCCAAAATCAGAAAGATGAGCTTCAAAGTTTTCGTCAAGTAGAATATTCGAAGACTTCACATCTCTATGGATAATTTTCGGGTCGCAATCATGATGCAGGTAAGCAAGCCCTTGGGCAGCTCCAACAGCAACTTTCAGACGAGTCTCCCAGTTGAGCTTCACTTTTTTCGATGGGCCTGCCATTACATTAGCCAATCATGAAGGGTTATCCTGATTCATATATTTAAAATGATCGAGTGTTGCTCTAAAATAAAAACCGTAGAGACGCTACTAACCATGAAGAAGATCCCAGAGGGATCCATTTTCCATGTAATCATAGAAGAGAAGATTTCCTTGAGGAGAAAATGAGTAACCATGCAAGCTGACGAGGTTTCTGTGCCTTATACTGCCAATTGTCTCCAGTTCAGTCTCAAACTCCCGTGAGTCGTGAGTATACTGAGTATAAAGTCGCTTAATTGCAATTGGTCGGGAATTTTTCAAGACGCATTTATATACTGTGCTGGAAGCTCCACATCCAATTATATATTTCTCACTCAAATTCTCAGTGAGTCTCATTATATCCTCATACGTATGGATAGCCATATCCATGTGAAGAACAACCAGTTTCGACGAACCTATTCACAAGAAAACATGCATCAGAACTAGAATAAAAGATAAAACACTATAGAAAAATAAAATGTTCAAGACCTTGCATCATACTCTTGTTAGAGCCCTTTATGAAGTAGTTCGGCTGGTTGGACTTGTATATAGCAACGAGGATCATTGATAACAATGTAATGAAGCCCAATGTTATGCAAACAACCGTTGTTCTCGAAAACATAGCTGCAGATAAGCAAAGCATGACATGATATTAATAACGATAAAGACAAGCAAAGAAAAAAATCGAAAGACAAATGTTAAGAAAAGTACCTCTAGATTTTGGGAGGTATGGATCACATATTGAGCCCAACCAGTGACCGCATAAAAAGGGATTCCCGATGAAGCTGCCAACAAAATAATAAGACAAGAAGCAAGAATATATATAAGGTATCAGAAGCAGCGAATTTGATAGCAGCACGATTTTGTCTACCTGTCAGGTGCGAACCGAGAGAAGTTTCTGCCTAAAGGTACCAACCCAGAGAAGTTGTTATAAGATAAATTCCTGGACAAAAACATGAATTAGTTACACACAGCAAGAATTTCAAGTGAAGACATATTTTGCAAAATCTTAAAACTCACAGTCTGTCTAGGCTTAAGCAATTACTCAGTTGTTCAGGAATTCGTCCACTCAAGTCATTGTTGTTCAATATGCTGCAACTCAAACCAGCCATAATTATGCATGCATAAGAACCAAGGATACAAGATTTGTTAAGGAGCTGAAGCGTAACACTAAGACATCAGTCAAGATTAACATACAGTGAGGCCAGATTCTGCAGTTGCCCCAGCTCTCCAGGGATGCTTCCTGAGAACTTGTTGAAAGAAATATCCCTAAAACATTGATTGAATTGTAAGAGATATATTCTTTTACTTAAAACAGGATATTGTGCAGGTCAAGGAAACTATAGCAAAAATTATCTTTAAAAAGCTCACATTGTCTGTATGCTCCTTAGGTTACCAAATTCAGCAGGAATGGGTCCATCAAGATGATTGTGACTTAGGTTCCTACAATCAAGAGCAGGCTTCAGATATATTGAGCATCTTGAGGATTACCGTGGACTACTTTACAAATACAAAAAGTCTTACAGGGTAAGAAGATGCTCTAGGTCACCAACAGAGGCAGGAACGGATCCTGAGAAATCATTACTTGAAAGATCCCTATGGGAAAAAAATGGCTGTCTTGAGAGAATACCAAAGAGAGCCAAAAACGTATGAAATTGACTCTCGATACTTACAATGTGTCAAGATTGATTATGTGCCCCAGTTCAAACGGAATGCTGCCTCTAAACTGGTTCGAAGAAATGTTCCTGTCATTCAATGAGCAAAATTTTACACTTCATACATGCAAGAGAAGCTTAGGGGCAGCATAAAATCGAAGAGAACGGAAACATACAGATATGTGAGGCTCTCCAGATGCTTTAAACCAGAAGGAATGGATCCATTTAAACGATTACCATGCACATTGCTGAAAAGACGGGGAAAACAGAATTCAACAAAACACATTACGAGTCAAATGTGAGTCAAAAGACAAAATGGATCCGTTCAAAAAGTAAATCCGAGATCTTACAATTGATTCAATGCTGTGCAGGAGCTGATGTTCTCAGGAATGGGCCCTTCAAGATTGTTGTTAGCCAGATTTCTGTTTAAGGCGATACACCACAATCAGCATATACAAGAGCAAAAGTAGTAAAGAGAAAAGTTACTTCAGTAAAATCGTGCTCACAGTTCAAACAGTTGTTCCAATTTCCCGAGTTCAGCAGGGATAACTCCAGTCAACTGGTTGTCATTTAATTGCCTTCAAAATATGCTGTATTAGTAAAAATTTACAGTGACAGCAATCTGACAATAACAGAAGATGCTATGAGAATATATCTTACAAATAGCTCAGCTTTGTCATATTTCCCAGCTCTGGTGGGATAGATCCAGTAAGTTTGTTGCCGTGAAGATACCTGAAATGATGTATAGCAATGCTAAGAGAACAATAAAAGCAAACAGAGACGACTCAAGAACCCACATATTTGAGAAGAATCAAACTAACAGCTTTCCAGTGTAAGACAAGTTGCCAAGAATTCGTGGAATTGGTCCGACTAATTCATTCTCACTTAAATCCCTGAAAGAAAATCACACATTTCACCAGAAAGCAGTGAGAGAATATGATTTTATCATAGAAAAACAACACCTCATGAGAACATGTATGCTTACAGGACAGCAAGAGCTTGCATTAGACCTATCACCTCAGGAATCTTGCCAGTTAACATATTCCCTTGTAAAGACCTATCCAAAGCAAACCATTTCATCATCAACACATGAATAATACTAAACTGAAAGGTTCGAAATAAATGCACATAAGCTCTGAGGTTATCCCAGAAAGTAAAGCCCTTCCAAGGCTTAGCTCGATGTAAACGTCCAAAAATAGAATCAATAACAATTTAACTTACAGAGTAGCTACTTGTAAAAAGCCAATGTTGTATGGTATCTCTCCAGTGATCTGATTGTAAGAAATATCCCTGACACCAAGATGTTCATATCCTTAGAGCCGAATAAAAAAGGCTCAGAATTCATGGTGCAGTAAAAACTTACAATATCTCAAAGCTTGTACAGTTGCCAATGTTATCCGGTATAGTTCCAGTAAGGTTATTTCCCCTAACATCACTGCATCAATTGAGGAGTGTAAGATTGCAATTGCACGTACTAGTGAAAAATCCATGCTATAAAGAGGAAACAAGCATGACCACTTACAAATACCAAAGGCCGGTCAATTGGCACATATCAGGGGACAAAGTTCCTGTTAACATGTTTCCTCGCAAACCACTTTACCAAGGTAGAAATGATGAGCAAAATAGTAAATGTGCATGTGTCTTACTAAAGAAACAAAGCATAAATTTATCCTCCGAATAGAGAAGGACAGTTGGCAACTAATGGATGTAGTTGCTTCACTTACAGATATTGCAGTACTTCATTCCAGTATATCAATCTCGGTATCTCTCCTATAAGCTGGTTTCGAGCAAGATCACTTGAACCATGCACAAGATACCAAAAGATACATTCAGTAAAAGACCAACTAACTACACTCAAGCTGCTCAGGATTCCCAAGTCTACTTCTTGCTAAAATTGTCTCAAATAAGTCATTCCACTGACTGCAGAGGTAAATCATAAGGCAGTAGTAAGGAAATGCAGAAGGCAACTTACAGTGTCTTCAGGTTGGGAATTTGTGTTAGTGTTGAAGGAATAGGACCAGTTAGCTGGTTGTTCTTCAAGTTCCTGACATTAAATATTATTTGCACATAAACTTTTAAATGCCAAAAACTATGACCGTAGCGGATATATACGTGCATAGCGGTATGCAAATATGACTTACAATAGCTCAAGCTGCTTAAGCTTAGAGATCGAGAACGGTATGTCTCCCTCGAGCAGGTTATCAGACAAATCACTGAAATATAGCAAACACTAACTTTGTCACTACAAACTTCATCACCTGAATGTTCAACGATATCAAGTAAAGCATCTAACATACAGTAGAAAAAGTGAAACACAGTTTCCAATCTCATCTGGGATTTGACCAGTTAACTTGTTTCCTTGAAGGT
>JACFYI010003709.1:338055-358377 GCA_014898755.1 Handroanthus guayacan
CCTTGAGCACTTACACGGACTGAAGACTTCGCAGATCTCCAATAGCTGATGAAATTTCTCCACCCAAGTTCAAATTTGACAGATTCCTTCACCCAACAGCCCATGCCATTAGGTAATATTTAGTGAAGTAGATATGAGATGAGACTGCTACAATAGATTTATATGCCTTAACAAAGAAAAATAGTACTGAGAAAGAAAAACATACAGAGCAACAACAGACATGGAGAGATTGCCGCAAGACACACCACGCCATGAACAAAAGTCATCATTATGAACCTCGTCCCAGTCCAGAAGCTCATTAGCAACGTTACTAAATGAAGCTTTAATGGACATCAATGCTTTACCTGTAAGCACCATTGAAAAAACTTGTGTTAAACATAAAATTTTCTTCTAAGAGCCACCCATAATACAGGTACAATAGCACTAAGAGTTCCCTTTCATCGCCAGATAAATATATTTCATGTATGTATCATACGGTACAAGCGAAAAACAGAGAGTTTTACCGCAAATGAATAAAAAATTTCAAAAATAAGAAACAATGCCGTTCTTTATGAGCTTCTATGAATAAAATACTCTTTTTTCTGGTTAAAGTAAAGGCCCTAAGTGCCAATAAGTAGAAAGTCAGTAGAAAGCTATTATTATAACCATGTGGCATCTTTTTTTTTTCTTTTTTTGATAAATAAAACTGTGTCATTAACAGCATGAACAAATAGGTAAATCTACTGCAGGCTGCAGCCGCCATGCACCATTCAAACAGATTTTATATTGTAAATAGAAAAGGAGAAGGAAAATTCTAGCCACAGAGGGAAGTAGATATATCAGAAAAACTTATAAACAAACACTCAGACAAAAGAAATGACGTAACGTTAAATAAAAGATCACTTTTTTCGTATTATGTATAAGCATTTTGTATTAGAAACTAATCAAAGTAGAGATTGCTCTAATATTCAAATGCAACAGTCCACCATTTTTCAATTTCCTGTGGAACCAGCAAATGAAACAAGAAAAAGAGAATGTTATTCCAAAATTAAAAAGAAAACCGAAAAAAAGGGAGGAGGAAGACCATGGTTTTATCATTCACCCAGAAGACAACAGAAGTACCCCCTTTAGCTTTTAAAGCCAAAAATCTCAGCTTTCCAAAACGGGCTAAATGTTGACGAAACAGAGTAAAAATAGCAAAAACGCCTCACGATCCTCACAAGGAGAATCTCAAAGGTCTATACAACAAAGAAAATTTCTGTACACATCAAAATTTGCAAAGGATTAATACCGCAAAAGAAAAATGAGAGGAAAAAGAAACTCAGAAACAAAATATACACAAAACAAATACACAGACAAAGACGAGAGCTACCTTCATCATTGAGAGGTGAAGCCAGAGGAACCAGAAGCAAGAACACTGCCACAAAATTGAGCAAACCCACTTTCATATTCGTCTTCCTCTTCGTAAACAACTCTTTTACCTCCACCATTCCTTCCAACCCACTTCAGAGATGCACTTAGAATGACAGAATGAGGAAGAAACAGAATGAAGACGGAGACTAAGAGCCAAATTGCAGCCTCTCGACCACGCCTTATCCCTCTCTCGACCTCATGCTTGTAGTGTGATAGTGGGTGACAGACAAAGATAAGTGAACGTATATCGTGTGCGTTTGTAGGAATGTGTGTTTGTAGAGCGGAAGAGAGAGAGAAAGCAGAATAGTTACGGAGAAACAGGCGTTTGGCGTGAACTGTAAGGCAGAGCAGCAGTTGCAATAAGGGAAGAGAGTGAGTGTCAATGCAGAGTGAGAAAGAGATGAAAGAGAAAGAGTGCGTTAAATGTTTGCCAAAAGCACTGCACAGACACAGAGTACTGTACACAAAGGCTACACCATTTGCAACGTTGCTTTAAGAAGAGAGAGAAAATGGTGTTCTTTTGTATGTATCTGTATGTATATGTACATATACAGACAGACAGACAGAGAGAGAGAGAGACAGAGAGAGAGAGAGCTAAACGGCGGTGAAGCGACGTTAAACAGTGATCGTGGGAAGAAAATGAAAGATGACAGATAGATAGATGGGCGTAGTGTTATATAGCAGCGGCCGTCAGCCGTACTTCCGTTTCCGGAAGTAGCTGCATCTTTTGACAGCTTATTATTAATCACTTTTTCTCAATATCCTTTCCTCCCAAACACGCGCCACGCTGATCAAATTTTGCAACGGATATTTTTCATATTTATGTTTTGTCTTGCACTCGTACTACAATTTAGGGATGCAACATGAACTAAGATCGAGCACAAAATTAATCAAGTTGAGTCGGTCGAATTCTAATTGAATTTGAACCTTAATATGGTGGCTTGAATGTTCTCAAGCAATTATATAAAAGGGTGAATTACAAAAATTGTCGTTGAGATTTAGTATAATTATAACAATCAATCACGTATTTGTTAAATTACAAAAATTATCTATAAATAACTCATTATGTTAGTTTTTAATGGCAACCGAGAACGTCAATGTATGTACAAATTTTAAATTTCAACATTGTCTTTTGTAATTAATATTTAACACTAAACTTTTTTTTTTTAAGAATTTAATACTAAACTATTTGATATTTCATCTTCTTATTAAATTTTACCGATGCAATCAGTTAGTTAGTGATGGTTTTTGTAATTTGATAAAATACATGATTAGTTATTGTAATTACATTATGACTCAGGGGTGATTTTTGTAATTCACCCTATATAAAAATATTTTTTTTTTTATAAAAATAATAAATGAAACGTTATTAAATAATGTAATTCATTTATTTAGTTTTCACTGATAAATTAATTATCAAATTATAGAAAGTAATTGAAAACATATTAACTATAATTTGTGAAAATAATAGTATGATAGGTTTCAAGAAATATGAAAAATTGCATCAAATTATGTTGCATGGGGTGGATCTATAATCCATGTTAATTAGTTGTTTGTTTGACATATTTAGGACCTATGATTAATAAGAGGTTCAGTCTCTAATCCTAATTATTCTTGGATTACAGATCACATGCTAAGGGCTGAATCTGTAATTCAAGGATTACAAATCTTCAGGATTAATGAATAAAAAGACAAAATTGTCCCCCAAAAAATTAAAATTAAAATTAAATTAAAGCAAACCCTATTATATAATTTACGAAGGGATAAAAAGTAATTAGAACAAAATATGAAGGTCAATTATAATCTTTTATCAATTATCACAAGAATCAATTTTATGAATCAAATAATAAATTGGATAATATATAAGATATCATTATTTCAAATCCATGTAAGCAAATACATTATAAGATTAGATTGATAAGTATTCTAAAAAATAAATCATCTACTTTATCAATTACATCTAATACTATCTTACAAATCAAACGAGCTCTAAAAGAATTAGTTATTTTATACAATAAATCTTGAACTTCTGAACTCATGTATTGTATAAGTCGCTCAAAGTTTATATTTTAAACTTAATTATACACTATGGAACTGAAAATTGTTCTTTCATAATAGCCAAAAAGAAACACTAATTAATATTTAATAATATAATATTTTCATGAAAAATATTGTTTTGTTGATAATAAATATAAGGCTTGTTAGAGAATCGTGAATACTTTTATTTTTACTTCAATATTTAGCCATGACTAAAAATACTTGAAATATTATAGTAGTGATTTTGTTAAACTAAACTATGAATTACTTTGTGTATTAAATCAAACCAAAAATCTTCTCTCATCTAATTAACAAAGTAACTTATTATCAATAATTTTGGTATTAAACTATTAATAATTGATATATGCAAAATCATATAATAATTTTTTTATGATAAGAATTATTCTAAAATAAACTTTTATAGACAAAGCAATATCCATCTACAATCTATAAATTATTTAATTAAAAAAATACACTTCATTAATTTTTCATTCTAAAAATTCAATAACTAATTTTTGGGCTAGATTAGATTTCCAAAATATAGAGACTCAATGAAGTTATTTTTAAGGTAAACTTTTCTATGTTATTTTGTCCAATTATATCAACAATAATCTTAACTATAATAAATTAAATTTTATTAAAAATAAAAACTTTTAACTTAGAAAAGTTATCATGGACGGAGCCTTAGCTCGAGTCGAGCTAGAGCTAAAGAATCATTAATTAGCCTACTGGCTCGAGCTCGACTAAGGCTTAATCAACTATCGAGCTCAATGAGCTTGAACTCAAGCTCACCTATTTTGTAAATAAGCCAGGCCCGAGTCTAGAATTTTCGTCAAGCTCAGCTCGAATAAGCAAAATTTTGGGATAACCTCTATTTAATTTTATTTAAGAGCTTTATTTAAACTTAAAATAAAAGCCTAAAGGTAGAAAAATCAAAATATTGATTACGTTTGATATTCTTTATTTTTTTTAATCCAATCAAATAATAAAATTATTTTCACCTTTTCCGTTAAGAATGCTGAAATAATTAATGACTATGTAAAATTAGCTTTGGCATACTACTTGCGCTAGAAAACATGTTAATGAATGTTGTTGCCAATTGTCCTAGAAATTAAGTTCGTTTATATATAAATATATATAAAATAATATGTGTATATGTGTGTGTCTACATATATATATGTGTATATATATATATCATCACACACAAATGTGAGCGAAGTCAAACCAGTTTAATTAAATTTTTGGCCAAATTTGGTGCTTACGAATATTTACCAAATTTGAACTTTGAAAAAAATTTTAAATAAACAAGTCCTCGAGTGGTATTTGCTCTGTGCTCAATTAGGCAAAGTACAAACAAAGTAACCTTTTAATTACCATAATTTCTCACTATTTATTGTAATTGTAGTTTATAAATTGCAACAGTAGTGGGATAATATCAAATTTAAAATCATATTACAGAAGGGAAAATAGATCGTGATGATAATCTTTGTTATATTTAATTGCATAATAATATTACTATGGGCTTGTTTATTACACTTGATTAGGTTCGATTTACAATTTCATAGGCAGCAATCGATTATTTACTTTTAACGATATCGGCCTGTGAATAATAGCTTGACTTTATATAAAAGCACATTTTGCTTGATAAATTATAGGGGGTGCGATTGATTTAATGGTCATTCTAGTCAACTTTCTTTTAATCTATGAGACAGTGTTTGAATATCCTCTCTAAATTTTAAATAATTTACACCCATACTATAGTAGACAAACCTATTAAAGGAAATTCAAAGTAATATATCATAAATAACAATATTCAATTTATCAAAATAATTATATATAACATGAAAATATAATTTTGTATCCATCTTTTAATCGATTGAAGAAAACATGATATTATTTGTATAAAATAATCCAATTTTTCATTTAATCATGCATTATATTTATGACATATCTATCTCATAACTAAAGTAAATAAGCTTTATATATATATATATATAGATCAATTTTTTCATCCAACTTTGTTAAGTAAAATCTTATATATAGTAGCTCGTCATTAAATATGTTTACAATAAATTTTTGTGTTAATAGCCAACTCTTGTTGGACTGTTATCCAATTCTAATCCTTGTAATAATTCTCTATTACAAATATATAAATATATATATATATATATAATAATTATAATCATGCATGCATGCCAATGCCAATAGATTGTCATGGACCATAAGGAGTGCGTAGCCTACACTCGCTTCATCCTGCGCGTGGGGATATTAAGTGGGGCGTGCTCAACATTGATAAGGCGGGGGCCTGAGGGATTGGCTGGTTTAAAACACAGAGAAAGGACAAAAAAAAAAAAAAAATTTTGCTATTTCCAGTCTTTGTTATTTCCCACCATGTCCAGTTATTCTGGTATATGAACATGAGTATCACAATAATAGTAGTCAAAATTGGAGAGAACATCAACATTCTCAGTTTGGAGCCCAAGGTAACTTTTGCTCTGGGTTAAAAAACATCATAGTACCAAAGAAGAAACCGTGATGTAAAAGGTTAAAAAAGGACCCCTTTTTGCCATTTTTATTACCACGCTTTTGTGTAATTGTTTAATTTTTACCTGAAAATGGGAACAGTAAAATCCAATTTCTTGATCTGCAAGGAAAATTGGGTTGACCCCTTTTGCCTGTGAAATAGTGTAGAGTGACTCATGCAATCAAGATTTCACAATTATGTGGGGAATCATTGTGGGGGTACATTTTTGGTGAATTTGTTTTGTTGAGAAAAGGAAATTCTGTGGATATTATTCTGTGACTTTTTTGGGAAATTGTATTTTTGAATACATTAAAGTGAAGATTGTTTTCATGCTTTCAAGAATTGGCTTTGAATTGGGGGCTTTGGTTCTGGCTCATTGTAAATGACTCTGCACAACATTCCTTTAATTTAAGAGTGTGCACATTCTCTTTTTATTTATTTATTTATTTATTGAAAAAGAAAAGTTTTGCATAAATGTATTTTTTGTATTTTAAAAAAATCATTGGATATATTTACCGGTTAGCACAATAATATATTTAGTGTAATTATAGAATTTATTATTAATTTGAAATATTTACTTATTATTATCTAAATGCGAATTGATCATAATGGTTTTGTTAAAGCTTTAATAAAATTAAATTCATTTCATCACATTTCTTGGTATGGAGGTGACCAAACTATAATAATGTGCTTAAACTCGTAACCTTTTCGTGTAAAGTTATGGTGAGACTAATTGTTTTAATGAGTGAATTGCATATTACCCCCTCTGTTATTCCAAAATAGCACTAAGTCCCCTGTGAAATTTAAAATAGCAACTAAACCCCTTGCATGGAGGGCAAAGTGCTATTTTTCAAAAAATACGAGGAGTTTAATTGGAAATTATCTAAAAAAACACGGGGGTTTAGTTGCTATTTTAAATTTTACAGGGGGCTTAGTGCTATTTTGGAATAACAGAAGGGGGTAATATGCAATTCTCTCTTGTTTTAATAGGTCGATGACAACTTAATACTGTCAATACCAATTGAATCCAAATGATTTATTCACTACAAAGGGAAATTATACAATATTAGTGAAAAAAATTAAGTGATAAGATAAATATTATCACTGATAGCATGTATGAAGCAACATGACTTTCATCTTATCATCACTAATTTATTTCAAGCAATAATAAATTTTGAATTGTCTAAATATAGCTTAATAGTGATGAAAAACTAGTATTTGAAGCATTACTGTTGACAATTGTTGACATGTGTATAATGGCAATCTCATAACAAAAAAGAAAAAGAAAAAACTGCAACCGTGAGTTTGTATTTGTCACTTTGACAAAATTTTCATGGCGATATCATGTTATTAACATGCATGTAACGCTAATTATGTATATTGACAAGTTTTTCTTTTTTAAATTTCAAGTTTTTCTTCTTTTAACCCCTCTCTCATCTCCCAACACCTCTCTATCTCTCACTTGGGCAGCTGTCAAATTTCATATCTAAATAATATATAGATACGCACACATATATCTATATATATATATTGTGTAAGATTGTAATTTATATATGGGTATTAAAATATGTAACCATTAACTATAATTTCATATACATATATATACATATATATTTCTAGATTTTTAATACATGTATGTAACTTATACAATCTTACTCAATGCACATATATACATACATATATATATATATGGAGGGAGAGAGAGAGAGAGAGAGTTTTTAGATCTAAAATTTACGACTGCCCTAGTGAAAGATAGAGAGGAATTCGGACATGAAGGAGGGAAGGGGAAACAACAAAAAAAATTAAATTAAATTAAAAGGCTGGACAACACGTGTCGTCCAACCAGGGTGCTTCCCCACTGGGGTAGCACCTAGCATCCACCCCATCCTTAACCTATTGAAATTAAGCAAAATTTCCTACAAGAGGTACGAAAGGAGCCAAAAGAAGTGTCCAATATCACATGGATACATAAATAACGAATTTAAAGAGACATTATTTGCCTTGACTAAGTTTAAATTTAATTTGGTGCCTTCCTTAAAATAAAGGGATACCACCTCCCATACAGATAGATGAGATATAGGTTCGAATTCCACTAGTAGCGTATCAATTTTTGTTTATTGTATGATAGTTTATAGAATTTATCTTTTTTAATTCACGCATTTGATTTTTAAAATATATTGATATAATACTTGAATTTAATCGATTCTCTCTAAAAAAAAATATCAAAAAAATTAATTCCACTATTTATTCAATCAATCATATCTTTTTGTTCATCTGCACCTAAAAGGAAGAAGTAATTAATTATTGTTGCCTATGGAGCACCAACCGCCTACTTAATTAAAATTGTAGTACTCATTTATTCATTTTACCATCATTGAATTTTTCATTATGAAATTTATGATATGGAAACGATGAATGGAAATTTATTCTACAAAAACTTTTCTATGTTTTGCCTAGAGGTGTGTTTGGGAGGGTCTATAACTTATAAATTTCTCAAAACCTATAGTAGGGTATTGTGCGTTTGAGACTTATAACAGATGATTTCGTTTTTGAAAAAAAAAAAAGTAATAATAATAATAAAGAAGAAGTTATAGGTTTTCAAAATAAAGAGTTATGATCCTGTAAACCCTTTATGAAAAAAATAACTAAATAGTTTTTAATCATTCTCAACATCTTAGCAAGATTTTAAGTTATTACTAGAGTAAATAGCATTAAACCCCCCAACCTATAGGGTCTATTGCACTTTACCCCCTATCTTTTGCAAATGTGCGATTAACCCCCCAACGTATGAAAAATGTGCACTTTGCCCCATTTAACGGATTCCGTTAGAATATTCCGTGAATATTCTGTTTTTTTACTGTTGACCCATCTATGATTAAACGGAATATTCTAACGGAATTCGTTAAATGGGACAAAGTGCACATTTTTCATACGTTGGGGGATTAATCGCACATTTGCAAAAGATAGGGGGTAAAGTGCAACAGACCCTATAGGTTGGGGGGTTTAATGCTATTTACTCTTATTACTAATAACATCTCATAAGCACCAAAACCTATCATATTCTAACACTTTAAGAATTTATTTTTAAAATAAGAACTGGTTTTCCATAAATTTTAGAAATATCATAGAAGATGCGAAAATTTGTAAGATGGTTTAAATACCGAACAACCTCTAAATTGTATAAAAAGTTTAAGGAAGCATGGGGTTATGAAATTTTTAACTATAAGGTTCGCAATCGAGTTCACTAGTGATCAAATTGTATAATCATTCTTTTTTTTATTTTTTTTGGATCTAGATATAATCATTCATTTTTTTTCTCGACTTTTGGTAGTTATCTCTATCGCTAACCCATCCACTATTAAAAGTGATTTAGCCTTTTCTATTCAATCATGAAAATTATTATGGTAGTTTTACTTTCATAAAGGTGTTACAATTATGGTTCTTTTGAAATATTTGAATGATACCAACCATAATTGATAGTAATTTATATTATAATTTGAGTTAGAATTCAAGGCTTCACCTTTGCAACTAACTACATGGGGCTATCATTAAAGCCATCAATATTATTATGGCGCCTCAACTTTAAGAATCGAGGACTTAATTAATAATATAACTACCTTAGCAATAAAGTAACAAAAATGTTAAGTTTTTTTTTATTGTTACTATTATTATTACTACTACTACATTAAAGAAATACATTATCAATACATTAATAAAAATCAAAGATTAAATATAGTAATTAAAAAAAAAAAGTCTCAACAGCTACTCTACAATAGAAAAATCTTCCAAACAAATTTGTCGTACAGTAAAAAACACGAGTGGTAATTGAACATCTCTAGAGTTTGGTGCACCAATTAGTTTGAGATAAATGGCAGTAATATTCAAATTCGTAACTTTTTATTTGATTTACTATTATTTAAAAGCATTTAATACTTCTAACAACAAGTAGATGTCTTATAAATATTAATCAATGATAATTTCAACTAAAAAAAAAAACTAATTTCAATAAATAAATGTGATTTAATTCCATAATATTGTATGTGTTCTTCTACCTCACTAATTATAGAATGACCCTTATGATGCTTAACTAATTTTGATAAAAGAATAAATATATTTAATGATGAATTTGGAATAAGGATTCACAAAATGTTGAAAATATGAGGTTCAAGTCTAATCTAACTTGTGGGTAATTTAATGCTAATATTTATTTTCTTAACCTATAAGAGGCTATCAAACAAAATAGTAAATTATAAAATCAAATGTTATTAATAGCAATAATTGATACTATGACATTACCTCGCTTGTAAATTTAAAATTTAAATGTTCTGAAAAAAAAAGAGATTTATGAAAGGAAATCCAAAGACAGTGCAGTATCTTTGTGTCAGCTGGAGCCTCTCTGCCTTCTCTTCCATGATCAAGGCACGCGAAAGATCCTCAATTATATCATGTTTATTACATATTATTTTAGAGTAAAATAATGATAATAGTAATAGTAGAAAGGTGAAAAATATAATTTTGTTTGACATTAAATGATTAAAATATTTTAATAATATTTTAAAAAGAACAACTATCAAGTGAAATTTTAATTTTTCAAGTAGGTGTTTACTTTGACGGAAAACGGTGATTTGGCAAAGGGTAATCATCTTTGCCTTGTTTTTGCTTTGGCTTGTAGAAAAATCTGGGTTCAAGTCTAGTGGCGGAGCTGCAGTGGAGGCAATCGGGGCGACTGCTTCAATTGGAATTTCAGTAACATCTATTACATATGGTGATATTTACAATAATGCCTCTAATAAAGTTATTTAACGTCTCCATTCTTTACAGTGCTCATCCTTTACAGTGCTCATCATAAAAAAAAGTAAATAAATAAAAATTGAACAAGTGTGTCAAAAATGTTACTTGGTGAAAGTGGAAATAACATCATAAAGAACACTCACCACATTTAAGTCAACCCACAAAGCGTAAAAATAACATAAAAAACATTGCGTGAACAATTATAAAATATGTAATTAGTTGAATGTGTATTGATAGAATTTTGTTATTGTTTTATATTTATATTAGTTCTTTATATATATATATATATATTTACATAAAGTACATACAGGAACCAAAGATAATTATTTTGATGATATATTTTCATATGTGATGTCTAAGCATCTTAATAATCACCCACTATACAATAAAAAGCGATTAACTTACTAATTTATTTGTTTATATTAAACTACATGTCTATTTATATTAAAAATAAATATAGTGATCATCTTCTAATTAATACAGACACATAGATCAAGTACTTAACTACAATCGACTAAAATCTAACAAGGTAAGGAGAAATCTTTGCCAGAATTCTCCCTGTACTTAACTCTACCTTTTGCCGAGTGGAAAAGTCCCACTCAGACAAGGAGTTCATCCGGCCATCGTATAAGTTGTTTCCAACTATAGAGCAATCTTTTCTCTGCTGCCACTTAGTCCGCACATCCCAATCTAGTGTTACCTATGTGCGTTGGGTTTCCTCATCAACCGATGATGTCTGGCCCAAGCATGCGCTAAGTTGCCGCTTCACAAGCATAACACTTGTCCACAACAGCTACTTGCTTACATGATGCTGCGCTCATCATGCTTTGATCCTGCACTTGTCATCTAGCAAATATGGTAATCTTATACGATGCCTTGTGCGTAGCAAGATCAACCTGTGCCCCCTACCCGACACGATGCCTGTGACCATGCATCATTGTCGCCGCCAAACGGTCATCACTCAATGTCACCTAGCACACACCGGTCCAAGTTCATTGCCACTTTACGCACAAATGTCTTACTAGGTGATGCTGATGCTATTGCGCGCATCATCCATTAGCTTATCTACATGTTGGTACACTCCATACGACTTCAAAAGCTTTCATTGTCACAATCTTTCAGTCAATTTTTTAACTTGACATGCTAACAGTCTACAACCAAGCATACAAAACACATAACCCATTTGCATATCCACTATCCGACCTTTCTGTTGTTCCCTAGTCGCACCTGTCGCCTATTGACACGCAATTCTGCCATGCCAGAGCACTCGGTGTGGATAGGACTCTACCATTAACAAAAGTTGTCCGTGCCACCAAATATGTAAGAATGCTATAGTCTTTTATACCACAAATCAACATTTTATTAAAATTTATGTATGTAACAACAATCAAAATTAAATCAACATTAACATAAAAAGTAAATGATCAATATTTTCACTAGGTCCAATGTTAAATTATCAAATAGATCATTCATTACCAAATCCCTATTATTCCTGCTCCTAAAATAAACACCCCCTCAGGAAAATAAACAAAGTAAACTTAAGGATGGAACCAGATACTAAGTGATGCTTGCACTAGCTCATGCAAAATGCTATTGCACTTTTAGACTGTGTTTGCTACAACATTTAAGGCTTGTTTGATAATTTTAGCCAAGCTTAATCTGTGTTTACCCAGACAGTTTATATACTTGTACTTAATCCATAAACCCGATTAAAGTGGGATAATGTGGGGCAATGTAATTAAACCTCTCAATTTGGCCGATTAGTGATGGCCAGTTTTAACTAATTTTAGCAAATTTCCAAATTGCCCTGTTTGTAAATGAAATTACAAGCAAAGACACTGTACCACAGAAATATATTAAAATTTTCCCCCCTTTTCCTATTGTATTTGAACTTAGTTTTTGCCAAAATGATATATAATAAACAAAAGACCAAGAAATTCAGTGGCGAAATCACAAAATTTTATCAAGGGAGACATAAAATATAATATATGAATATAAATATTAAATATATAAAACAACATACAAATTTGTACACGTCCAAATAAAATGCATACTTTATAATTACAATTGTCCAGACCATGTTAACATATATTGAAATCGTTGTACGTTTTTTTGAACTTGTAAAAAGCCACAAACGGTAAATACATGAGCACTCCTTTAGTTTTCAATTTCAGTCTCCCTAAGATAATTACAACACAAGCAATAAATTGCATCTTTGAGATATTACATTCTAACCGATCCTATAATCTGTTAATCATTCAATGTTAAAATGACGTATTTGTATTTCAAAATTTCCTTTGAGGAAAATTGTGCCTATAAGGTTGACAAGGACCTTTTGCAAGTAAGTCAAAATACAGATTAATATATTGATCAAAATACTGTCAAAATAACTAAAAAGGGTTTCAAACTTTAAGCATTGTACAATGATTAATATATTTCATATAATTATATATACAATTTAATAACAAATTAAGTTGACTTTTAATCGATTGCACATATTTATTAGAAATAAAACACGAATTGAAATACAAAATTCAGAATAGATTAGTAAGTTAATTTTAAAAATACCATTAGAAATATATCATATAGATTTTAATCAATTTTAAAATACTTCATATTAAAATCACATTTCCACCAACCCTTAATTGACCTACTTCTCCAAAAATCAATAAAAGCTTTCACCAACAACCTCGTGGGGAAAGTGGTCTCAACTCTCAAGCTACGGAGGCACATGAATGAAACTGTTGTGGAAGAGACATATTCTCCGGCGGGCCAAAGACATTCATCTGTGAACTGCAGCCACGTGGAGCTCAGCCAGAGCGGTGGCCCATAGTCTACCCCAAGCCTAGCTAGTCACTGATAAAAGCGTATAGGCAATAGGCAGTACAATGTCACAGCCTTTAAAGTGGGAAGGGGGCGACAGCAACGTACAGCAGCCAGTGCGCAGACACCGCACAGCGGCGCATCCGCCGGCAACTCCCGCCGGCAGCCGTAGGCGTGAGAGAGCTGTGAGGCTAATACTACTACGAGTGGGTCCCCCACCCATGTATAGACACTGCATTCAATGCGATATCGTCTCTTTTTTAGGTCTTTGAAAAAGATAGTGTTGGTTGTTGTGTCGCTTTCGCTTGTTTTGTTTCTCTACTTTGTTATTTTTCGATCTATGTCATGATGTTTTTGTGGGTTGTTGTGGGGAGTTAATTATTTTGGTTTGGTTGATAATTTTATTATTGGATATAAAACGCATTTCGCTTTTCTAACTAATTTATTTTGTCTCTTTTTTTTTTTTTTTGAAAAAAAATATTTTTAAAAATTTTTAAGTCTTGACTTGGAGGGTTTTTGGCCTAGCTTATATAGAACATCTTACATGCTTTTATATTTTGTATCTTATAAGATACTTTTAAAACTTATAAAATGTTATTAAAGTATTTCATAAAATAAGATTTTAGAACTTATAACAATAAAGTAATGATAATTTTGTTATTAAAATGGTTAAATTGGAAGAGTATATTCTCTATATCTTAAAAAATAAATTAGGAACTCCTACTTTTTAAGAAGCTTTTGTGACCGTACTATCTTATTTTGAGAATTTATAATATATTTAATTAAAAACCTTACCAAATTCTTCCAGATATCTTATAAGCTCTTAACATCATAATTAGAATATGTTTTAAAGAATATATAAGCTCATCCAAACGTCCTCTTGCCTAGTAGTGGCACATGATTATATTCCAAGTGATTGTTAAGTGTAATAATTAATACATAGTTAGATATCTGTCATTTTACTTTGTTGTCACTTAATTTTTTTAATAGACAGAGGAAGAAATAGCATTTAAAGAGAGAGAGAGAGAGAGAGAATGCCCTTTAACTAGGTATGTAAAAACTACGTGTTAATTTCAGTCAACGTTTCGAAAGCTAGTTATTGAAAATAACATGTCATAATGTTTCCGAGTTATTTGTTATTTATCCTATATTTTATGCAATTTATTCTAAAATATCTATCTACTTTGTGGGCCTTGTCTAATGATTAAAGAGAAGAAAGAAAATGAAAAATTATGTGAGCATGCCTAATTTCATAGACAATGATAAATTTAAATAAGCTGTAGGTGAAACTACACAAATCAAATCCGCAACCTCTGATTAATCCTTAATTGTAGACTCAGAGGTTCGTTGAGTAGGTTTATAACCTCTTTAAAACATGTCCTAAAATATTTATTACAAAGAATAAATAACATAAGATGTTTAAAAATTTATAAGATATCAAAAAAAAAATTGTAATTTTTTTTTAAGAAAATGCCTTCTATGTTCCAAAATTAAGATATTAGCATTATATAAACTCTTTACAAAAAATAAGAAAATTGTAACTTATTTTTAAATCTATTTAATAATTTTTTTTAAGATATTAACATGCTCTGTCAATATTTTTAAAAATTTTTATTACGAAATTATCACTTATAAGCTCTAACATCTTATTTTGGGGGAAATCTCCTTTGATGCCCTATAATACCTCCGTTATCATGTAAGATAACATTGTTTTGAGACATTATTTATTAAGTTCACTATTTAATGAATTTTGACAGAAGAGATATTTCCATAAAATAAGTTAACGGACGGACACTTGGCTATCAATAGGTCACAATGGGAGGAATATCAGGGTACATATAGGATTCATTTCTTATGACATATATTTAATTAAGTACTGGTATTTTTAATAAAATATTAATATTATTACAAATGATAGTATTCATGCTATTATAAAAAGAAATAATTTTGTGCCTAAAATGAAATTTATGATATTAAATTTTAAATTTCCAAATTTAAACAAATACATTACATAACACTTTTGTGATCTTGAGTGTAAATTTCTGGAGTTTCATAACTGCATTCGCTGCTCTACTATCTTTCTCCTCCATTGTCATTTTTAACACTCATTTTTGTATCAAACATTATTTTTTCACCTTCATGTTTTATATTCCCCCAGCTTAAAAGAAATAAAGTATGCCTAATAACACATGACTTCTAAACAATATTTTATATATGTGAGAATCACGTACATGATTACTAGTTATGAATATTAACAAGAGATAATTAATTAATCAACACCTCTTGAAATTTAGCCTAATTATAGAAACACTCTCATGGTTTGAGAAATTACAGTAACACAATCTATCTCGATTTAATTGATGAAAAACTTAATAGAGCTTGAGAAACATTACAATTACACTTCCAGTAAGTCTAAAATTGGTTATTCATAAAAAAAAAAGGTCTAACATTGATTGAAACATTATAAATAGACCATTTATTTACTGTTTATAACATTACACCTGCTCAATTAATTTTTTCATTATAGATCTAATGATGAGGGATGTTGTTATAAATTCTGTAGCCTTGTTTGATAAGGCCAATTACATTAGGTTGTGGCACTTGTCAATCCATAATTCCATGTTTGACAAGCCCACTATGGTGCAGGCCGGCCTAGAGTTAACTCCGAGTCGCACTGTTTAGAAGAGTGGGGGATTTCATCAATTTGCTTCCGAGGGGTAAGATTGGATGATTTTCTTCAATGATTCATTTATTGTTCGGTGAGAATTTATAGTAATGTCCAATCTAAATACACATCTGCCCTTCAGCTCATTTCTTCTACTACAGCAGCTCAAATCAATTCTTTGCAAGATTTAAAATTCCCAAACCAAGTGATACAAATGTAATTTGCACTTCTAACCAAAGTTAATCCTTCATACCAAACATACCAAATAACTTACTCAAACATGTAGATAATAGAGCCATTGGAATCCACCCAAATAAAATGAGGGCCAATCCATGATCTTTTAAGGAAATTTGATATCAAAGGGGGCCTTTTATCATGAGAGTGGCCATGTACAAACATTAGGAAGTGTAGAGATATATAATTAGCACAAAGTACAAACAATAGAATGATAAAGAGTCAACCGTACCACACGACAATTTAAAATAATACACTCACAAAAAGATGAGAAATAAGATCCTTTAGAACCGTACGTACACAGCTACGATGCTCCAAAACACAAAAGTTAAAAGATGGCAGGTTGACGATGAATGATGCTCCCATTAATATTTTATTACAAAACAAAACTCTTCACACTTTTGTTGGGATATGTAATCATTGAGTCAGATTCTTTGTTTTGGGTTTTGGCCCTTTTTCCACCATCACTTTATTGCCACCTCGACTCCCTTATTTTGTCTTCTACCTTTTTTTTTTTTGGTTACAAATAATCATTAATTTGGTTTGAGAATTATTAATAATAACTTTGTATAAATTTATAAATTGTAAATTGATTTGTTTCGCTCCATTTTCTTCATGTGCCGAAATTAGTACGCTGATTGCAAGATATCAATACGTTTGCGCTTTTCGGGTACATTTTGATATGGTAAATAAGGTGCGCTGTCTATTAGGGTACTTATGCGTCCTTATTAACTTCATAAAATAAATTATTATGAATTCTTGCATTTTGTAAATTTTTTCTGAAATATATAAGATATTGAACCTTATTTTATTTTGGTATAATATATAAAATAAAAATGAGCATCATTTTTAAATAAGTCTATAACTTATTAATGTATATAAAATATGATATGGGTAATTTATAAGTGATTCAAATGCCTATTTTTGTAACCATGAATTCTGTCAACTTTTCTCTGTAGTTGACTCTATTTTGATTCAATGAATGCCTCTAAGAAAAAACAAAAGGAAATACTTATCATAAATTAGACTGACAAAACTTGGGCAAGATCCATAGGGCAAGACATAGGTTGGGGGATCTTGACCTGACCCGACCCAACATAGGAGAACTTGACCATCCACCTGAAAAAGGTTTTAATACTTCAAATTATCTCATGACATGGTTTTAACACATTAACACATGACAAGTTTTATTTAAATAATTAGAGACTAAAACATAACCAAACATAAAATATTAAAAAATTTAATTAATCATTTTCTCTCTTTCTGCCGCAAATCGTTTAGACTATAGGCTTGAATGTCATAGGATTTTTGCATGACAATCTTGATGATCTCTAGTTCTTTTTGCAATTTTAAATCTTAAGTATTTTGACCAATGATATTACATAACGTTGAGATCAACTTAACTTTAAAATGAACTATAACGTCATCGTGTAAAATTCAAATAACTCACGACTTCGAGAGCAATGTGACATCAAAATTTAAGAAGCCATTAATTGATGAGTACACCATGACATGAGATTTCTTCTTTATCGTATTGTAAATCCCATACCCTTTTTATTACAGAAAAATAGTGAGGCAAAATGAAAAATATTACAAAAAAGAAGGATGAATAATCCATTCAAACAAAATAGTAAGGGGATATAGTGGGATCCACAGGCATTTTTTGTTGATAAGAAATTAAAGAAGGGGATTGATGATACCCATCATAGGACCCGTGATAACTATCACACCACACACTGTATATGCATTATATTATATATTTATATAAACATACATATATGTATGTGTGTATGTATAGTTTTCTTGAATTATTTAGTCAGCTAAGTTCAGACCATATATATTATAATAATAATTAATGTGTAGGGCCAAACTGACAATTCTTTGTCCAACAGAAATTCCTATTCTGTGACGTTTTCAAGTACCAAGTGCAGCAGGAAGAGGGCCAGCCATTAGTGAAATGCTAATGGAAAACACTATTGCTGATGTAATTAAACCGAATTTGATTTACATCTCACAAATAAAATACCATTTATTTGTGATAACTATTTTTTTTTTTTTGGTCTCCAAAATAAGAAAAAAAATATTCTGCCCGTTACTAACTTATTACAATCAAAATCAAATATGAATTGAAACTTTTCTGGACGGCTATTTTTTTACCTTTTTTTTTTGGTTGGTAGGCAAAAATGCCCTATTTGATTTCACAAGTTTTTTTTTTTTGATGGAAAATTTCACAAGTTTACCCTAGTGCCAAAATAGTTTTGTAAGTTAGTAACTTGGCTAATTTAATCTCTCAAGCTCAAATTTGTGACAATATAATTTCACAACAAGTTTCCAACTAGATCTGATCGAAGTTGGTGTTAGTTACAAATTGGAGGGAAAATTATCCCAAGTTCAAAAATCTTATTTTTCAAAATAAAAGAAAACACAATTAATATGATGAATTCCCGTATATAAAGCACTAATTTTAAATTATGTTTGCACTTTTACCATAGGTTAGTGAGCCAAATTTATTATAATCTCCAATCTCCACCTTGCAATTTGCAAAGACATTTCATCATGAATCGCCGTAGTTTTTTTTTTTTTTGTAATACTTCATATTTATCAAAATAATCTATGAAGTCAAACCCTTGTGGGTTTTTTTTTTAATATTTGAAAAATAAGGTTTTTCATATGTTGATATTTTTGCCTCCAAGCTAATAAGTCACAACCATCCTGTCGTGCATATGGATATCCCCAATTGGATTTGACTAAAATGACCCGAATTTGAAATTTGTAAAGCTAAAAATTAGTCAAGCCATGACTTGTGCCACTAAAGTGGCATTGGGCCAGACTCGAGGGTTGAAACTTGTAAATAGGCCTTGCCTTAAATGGACCACCCATGAGTTTTCTCGTGCAGACATCAAGTAATCAACAAACCGGTACCCATTCAAGTCCTGAAAGCGTCATTCTTGATTCTTTCCTCTTCCTCCTATAAGAAATTCATATTCGCATCTGAGTGTAGAAATCTAGAAGGGGCATCACTTCACGTGCACCAGCACCATTTCCATGAAAATGGAAAACTTTCAGGCCCTGTACGCTAAAACTCTAATATATAGGGCTGTCAATGGGATTTATTTTAATCCGAGTCCGGTTTGAGTCTACTTCAAATTTTAGGATATTTAACCCATTAAAACATTCGACTAGTATAATTTGATTATAAATATTTGTAATCCAAAGTAAATGAATCGGATATAGGATTAAACAACTCAACCCGTTAAAGATCTGAATCCGATAGTAATAATGATTAATATAAATAAATATATATATATTGCATGAAAATAAATTCGAAACATGTATAATTTGATTTAATTATATTTTTATTAATAAGCTTAAGTGATTATATATACTTTAACATTACTAATAAATAGTAGTGGCTCTATGTTTAATACCATTTCCTGTATTATGGGATTTTGTTATTATAATTATTTATTTGTATAAATAATGACACAAAAATTATTCATTATATTACTTTTCATGAAAATATAACAGCACAAATATTTTCCCTTTTTTGTATTTTTTTTTTTCAGATTTAAACTCTCGGATCTCTATTGAATTCAAATACAATAACAAAAACAGTCCCATGGACTTTATTAACCGGATTAGGTATTGATTTTATTAATTGGATTCGGATCATACAAGCCCAGTCCAAATCCAACGCCTACACAGCCCTAATTAAATCTACAAGTTGGTTCCAACCTCCAACAGCAGATAGCTGGTTAATATTGTTGATCGACCTATAAATATAGAACTTCGAAATTATTAGTTGTAACAATATTATTTTTATTTTAATTATTTTCTACTTTTAGTAGTGTGGCAT
>JACFYI010003710.1:17319-27849 GCA_014898755.1 Handroanthus guayacan
AACTAGGGCGGAAGTGCACTAGGACCCCGGGGCGCTACAGTTGTTATGTTTTACTTATGGTCAATAAGATGCTAAAACCTCAACCATATTGAGGTCGAGAATTTGGGGCTAAAGTCCACAACAATGACTAGTTCGTCCATTAGGAGATATAGCAAGTTGGCATGTGTAACATAGGATGCAAATGAGAAGAGTAGAGTAGACTTGAGCCAAGCCGAATTTTGGTAGCTCGAGCTCAACGAGCTCAAAAATTGACACTACAAAAATAAGATGTCATCTTAATTACTAAAGAAAGTAGATATTTATTTAGACTTTAATTTGAAAAAAAAAAAAAAAGAATAAGGTGTTTATCTTAATTATTAAAGAAAGAAGATATTTATTCAGTAGTTAATCAGCATTTAGTTGTTAAAGGAGAAAAATTATTATATTTGAAGTTAAATTAAGTTGTTACTTATCTAAATAAATCTTGAATTGTTCTAGCTAGATATAAATATCGTAACAATCAATAAAAATTTTTCAACCTAATTAAAAAATTCAAAATTCCAAGAACACAGGATTTGATATGTATAATTGGAATCAAAGACCGCTTCCAGTAGATATTAATAGATCCTAGGGCCATAAACGAGTCGAGCTCGACAAAAATTTCAGGCTCGAGCTCGGCTCGTTTATCAGAAATCCGGGCTCGAGCTCAGAAATCCAAGCTCGAGCTCGGGCTCGATTGAGTTCGAGCTCATTCGAGCCGAGCTCGACCTCTACTCGAGCTTATTTTAAAATATATATATATATATATTTTATATATTTTTTTAAAAATATGTATTATATAGTATATTTTATATTAAAATATATATATTAAATATTTTTTCATATACATATATTTTTAAAATATATATTTTATATTATATATATTACAATATATATTATATATATTTTACATATATTTTTGCTATATATTTTTATGTTATATATATAATAATATATTATAAATAATATTTTTTAATGAAAGCGGCTCGAGAGCGTGCGAGCCTGTGTATTTGAGCTCGAGCTCGGCTCAAAGCCAGGCTCGAGCTCGATGAGGCTCGGCTCGAGCTTGATTAAATTCGAGTCGAGCCGAGCTTTTTTGTCTCGAGTCGAGTTGGCTCGGCTCACCTTTCACCCCTAATAGATCCTGAGTGAGAAAATATTAATAGTAGAATAAATAATACATGACATACTTTTATAATGAGCCAGTTATTATTATTTATTATCAAAGAAGCTACAAACAATAAATAAAAAAAAAAAAATTGTAAAATGATCTTGCCTATCTTAACACCACTAACCCTTAAATCTAATAGTGTAACATCAACCTTAACCAGACAATTCTAGGGCGGTTGTTATCGACATACGGGACTTGCATGTCCTGATAGAATCCACTAGCTAACAGTGTAGTTAAAGTACGATAATTTATTTCCTTAGAAAGAACAATTAGCCATATAGTCTGAAATACGTGTGAATATGTCCACGTTTAGTACTTTGGATTCTCTATTTCATTTCCTGTTTCATTTTCTATTCTATTGCATGAATACTTGCCAAGTATATGATATTCCCACTCTTGTGTTTTTATAAGAAAAGATTTAATATACTTGACATGTATTTAATACACAAAATAAAAAATGAAACACTATTTTGAAACAGAGGATCGTAATCATAGATCTAGTGCTTTCAAATGCCCTTTCGATACAAAGAAGCAAAATGCAAACCAAGCAATGCCAAATCCATGGCTCACCTTCCAGCCTAGTTAGTTAAGAGGAGGTTTCATAATCATAAGGTTATGAATTCGATTCCAACAGTACATGTGTTGGTTTTTATTCTAATGAATAATACCCTTCATTTTCTATTGTATACTAGCCTTGTTATCTTGTTAGAGATTTTTTCGTTAATCATTGATATGATGCATTGATGTGAGAATTGAATATATTAATCTTCTCTTTAAAAAAAAAAATAGAAAGAGAAGAGAAAAAGAAAACGGCTCACCTAACATCATAATCTAATCCCATTTTCTTACATATATATAATAACTTAATTTAAGTGAATTATTAAAAGTTATCTATATTTTCTTATTTTTAAATATTTTCCTGTATCTCTGACAAGTAAATTAGTTATTATCATAAACAGAATAGTATATAGCTACACGACTCTACTCAAGTGATTATTAGGAGGGTACTTTCTCCCTAGCAATCATATATGATAAGGTATTTTTATCAAATTATTGTTTAAATACGTATGATTTTTTCATTTACAAGCTACACGTATATTGTGGCAATCATATCGTGTTGGGTTAACTCAGATCATGTTGACACAAAAATAAAATTGGTCAATCTACGCACTAAACCATCAATCCGCAACTCATATCTAGATATATTTCAATTTATGATCATTTTTCATTTTTTCACTTAATTTATTTTAAAAAAATTACATCATTTTATATTCTACTAATTCTTATTTTTTTCAAAAAAAAATCTACAAATATTATATGATCAAGTATTATTCATAAATTCATTAATTATAATAAAAAGAAGTACTAAAATTAGTTAACAATAACACCTAATTATAAATTCTGGGTCGGGCTAGACCATGTTACCAAATATAATTTGTTGTATTTATTAAGTTGTCGAAAACTCAATCTGAACTCATGCATAATTTTTATCTTACTTATCAGATCGACCAGCCCGAATAACCCCTCAAGCACATTACATTTATTATAACAACTAGCCTCTTTACCCCAATAAAGTAATATTTATTCTTTCTTAAGTCCTCGATAACTAGGGTCCTGATCCATCTAAGTGTCAAAGGATTTTTTATAGGCTCAACATCGCTAATCACATTTTTTGACAAACTTGCATCGCGCTTTTCAATCATTTGACTAGAAGAAACTCTAAACTCAAATCAATGAATATCCAAACTTTCATTACAAGAATTATTTTCGTGCAGAAATTTTGGAAGAATGACCATGAGTTGTCAAGTTGCAAATGTCTTCGAAGGTGTAATAAATCTCCACCAGAGAAGAAGAAACATCCCATTATTGGTGGAGTCCCATGTCACTAAAATATCAAGGACTTGTGAACAATTTTCACGTTGGTTTTTTGTTTCATTATGAGGTGACAACTCACTGAGAATCCATGTGAATATTTTTTGGCAACATAGAATTAATGACAAAAACTAGTTGTTTCCACAATAATTTTCTTTTCTTTTTTTTAATATTTATATTTTTATTCTTCAAGAGCTGTTTCTTTAATATTTTTTTTTTGTTCCCCTATATAAGGGCTTGAATGCTTTAAAGCCACTATCCTTATATCAAAATAAGTTCACATTCATCAATTTATAGTGTTTCAATCAATTCGATGGAGAAATTCGTGAACACGATAAGGTTTCTAGCCATAGACTCAATTGAGAAGGCGGGTTCGGGTCACCCCGGCCTGCCCATGGGTTGTGCTCCGATGGGTCACATATTGTTCGATGAATTCATGAACTACAATCCTAAAAATCCTTATTGGTTTAATCGCGATCGCTTTGTATTATCGGCCAGACATGGTAGCATGTTGCAATATGTCTTGCTACATTTAGCTGGCTTTGATAGTGTTCAGATACGTAACACTAATGCATTACCAATTTGCATTCTGTTTCTCTTGTCTAATATTGTTATCATGCTTAATTTCCACACATACACAGTGTGTGTGTAAATGTTTGATGATAACAAATCTTATTACATGTCAAAAGAGTTTAGACTTTTGTACAATATATAAATTGTTCTCCAATTATAATTGTAAGATGCTTTCCTTCTCCCATCATTTGAGTCAGTGTAAACAAGATAATTGCTCGGTTTGGGTGAGTTATTCATGTATGGCTATGGATTTGACATGTGTTAATAAAATCTTTTGTGATTGAGACTGAGAGAGAGTCATTTAATTAATAAAAATCATTATAAATAATTTGATTTAATTATGACATAGGAAGAAGACTTGAAGAGCTTTAGAGCATGGGGAAGTAGAACTCCTGGTCATCCAGAAAACTTTGTCACTCCCGGAGTTGAAGTCACTACAGGTGCCATTAAATTTTTAGTTGGCCCTATTTTGGCTACTTGTTCTTGGATTATTTAGTTTCCTATAGTATGTACTTTTTTCTCTCTCTCTCTCTCAATTTTATTTTTAAAATTTTTTATGTATTGTCCAGGCCTTCTGGGTCAGGGAATGGCCAATGCCGTTGGTCTAGCCCTCTCGGAGAAACATTTGGCTGCCTGTTTCAACAAACCTGATTATGACATCGTAGACCATTATACGTAACCCTTCATTCACTCTATCAAATTTAAGGATATATTTTCAGTACTTCTTCAGCTTCATAATTCATAAAAAAATAAAAAATTGATAATTACCTCAGTATGATCTAATTATTATCAAAAAACTATATTTGATTTAAAAATTACAATACTGCCTCTATTGTTAAATTAACACGAATCTACTAGTAATATTTAGGTTAATTAATTTGTTATATTTTCATGAGATTTGATTATAATGTGCAATGACCGTTGATATCTCAAATCACTGGGGATGTTGTATTAGGGCAAATTTTAACAGGTGTTGAGGGAATTATTCCAAATTAAAATGACACATGATAGAGGTCAATTGGCGTCTCTAGTCATATGGGTTTGGATCTTCTTTGTCTTTTTCTTTTTCTTTTTTATTTTTAAATCTTTTTTATATGTACTTGAAGCTGAGGTGAGATGAGATGTGAAACCAAATCATGTGTATGACTGGAATGATTTCTGACACATGCTCTTAAATATTGAAGTTTTAGATCGTGCTATATATGAAGATAAAACAAATATAAGGACAAAACTTATAAAGGCACGCGAAGAAGGGAAAATTAATTTATATGAGATAAGATATGTTATTCATGGTACATAAAAACGTGACAACAAGATTTCGAGTACTATAGAATATAGTTATTTTCTTGACAATTGCTAAGTTGAGTCGCTAATCTGATGAGATTCCAATTAAGTCAAAATTTGAAATTATTCTTCATTGGATAGAAGGGAGAAATTTTAATTTAATAGTAAGTTATATGTACAATTAATAATCACAAAATTTACATGATATAGATGCAAATGAAGTTGATGATTGGATATGATTAATTGTTATATTTTATCTATACTGGAATTTGGAAGAATAATGATAAATCATAATTATTTATCACGTGCATTTTGGCAATTAACTCCTCCCTCCAAAACAGATGCAACATCTCTTGGAACGTAAGCATCCGAGAGAAACCGAATACATATTTGATGATCTTTATTCTACAATGTGTTTTATCTTCTACTTCGTTGTATGGATCTATGCTAAGTATAATGCATGAACAATCAAGTTCTTTTATAAAAAATATTTAGTACACTTGTTGTGGATATATTAAACAGAGCATAAGGTGAAACAATATTACTTACTTCATCTTGCTCGTCTAATGTAAGTAAAGCATGAAAGTGATTCGATTAATTATGATCCCTTTAGGTACGTGATACTTGGTGACGGATGTCAAATGGAAGGTATAGCGAACGAAGCGTGCAGCCTGGCTGGACACTGGGGACTGGGCAAGCTTATAGCATTGTACGATGATAATCACATGAGCTGTGATGGAGGCACAGAGCTAATATTCACAGAAAGCGTCGAGAAGCGCTTCGAAGCACTTGGTTGGCATGTTATCTTCGTCAGGGATGGCAACACTGGTTTTGACGAAATCCGGGCGGCTATCCAGGAAGCCAAGGCTGTCATAGACAAGCCCACCTTGATTAAGGTTGTAATTTGCATACCTAATAAACATGCGATTCATTTTTTCATTTTTTTTTTTGCCTTTTAGTTATACTTTAGTATCTCAACTTCAATTTTTGACCTTACTGACACCAAAGTCTTATTTTGGTTTCAATTTAGTCCCTCAATGAATTTTTAGGTTGCTTTACATGTTACATTTTTTAAGGGTAAAAATGACAATTTAGAGGCTCGGAGTTGTAGATAGGGTTTTTTTTGGGTTTTTTTTTCCTCCAATCAAAACCAAGTATTAAGGACCAAAATGCAACTGTAAAATCATATTTTTTGCCATTAAGAAATGTCGCATGCAATGCATATTCTCAATTTTCGATAAAAGAGTCACAAAAAAATGCATCCACGAACTACATCGAAATCAAGATAAAAATTTAAGGATAGTAAGGTCAGGAATTAAAGTGCAACTAAAATGAAATTTCATAAACTACAAATGTGGTTTGCCCTTTTCTATTTTATTACGTGTTTTATGTCATAGTTTTGCCTGATATTTCTCTCATAAACAATTTTTTTTAAAAAAAACAATTTGACTTCACATGAACTATACTTCACATGTATTGATCATAAAAGATAAACACCAGTCTACAATAGATAAAATTGCAAAAACTGCAATATGGAATTTAATTCAGAACCTATGTATCACTGGCATTTCCTGTTTGCCCACGGAGTTCTACGTACTTATTTTGTTTAGATAATTTATTTCAGATATGGACCAGATTTTTTGTCTTCCTTTACCTCATATACCTCTAATAATTAGTACTCTAATTTTACAGAAGTATTTGATAGTAGCTAAATAAAATGTATTTGATTGTAGCTAAATGAAATATATTTGACATGCATTCATAAAAACACCTATTTAGAATAGATGATATGGAACATCACGGACTGATCTTATGCAAGATTTCGTGGTTATATAGGTGAGAACGACGACAGGCTACGGTGCACCTAATAAGGCAAACACGATGAGCGTGCATGGAAAAGTATTGGGTTCTGCAGAAGTGGAAGCCACGAGGAAAAACCTCGGATGGGATCATGGGCCATTCCAATATCCAGAGGATGTCAAACAGTAGAATAATTCGTGCATGCTTTTGTAATTAATTTTCTCCATACAAGCTAAGTATTTGCCTTTGCTTATATACCTTTCATATTTCTGTAGGCATTGGAGCCGACATATCTCAAAGGGAGCCTCTCTTGAAGCTGAATGGAACATCAAGTTTGCAGAGTATGAAAAGAAATATGAGGATGAGGCAACAGAATTCAAGTCCATTATAACTGGTGAACTACCTCCTTACTGGGAAAAATCTCTCCCGGTTAGTGTTCTTACCTTCAATTCATTACATAGTACCCTAATCGGATCAAATAGTGCCACTTCGATTTTGATAATAGGCATTTGGGTTAGGGTTCATGACGATGATCTTGATACGTCTAAAATTTGATCCTAAACACTTTGTTAGAGGAAGAAATTTCATGATTGCTGAGGTGATCCTCAACTAAAACATTCAATATATATATCTAAGTCAGACATCAATAGCTATAAACTAGATTTGCTATAGTGTTTGGGGCAAAAGATATAATTAAACAAAACAATGGATTAGTTTCCTAATGTAGTCTCCAACTAAAACGATTCTATATAGGCCTCTCAATAGGTAGAATATTACCCTATCTAGGCCTATTATTCTAAAATGTTCATATAATAATACCCATTCTCTATCCTATCCTACTTAAGACTCATTGGATCTATATATTGTGTAGTGCCCTGGGGTTCTAGGACAATCGCCCCTAGGTCCGAAACGTTACTCAATAAAGGGAACTCACTAAAGACCATAACACAAGAATCATAACATCACCATTGCTTTTATACCAAAACATTACTTAATTACAAGCCAAGCATTTCCAAATATACAACTTAGAATCCAAAGAGACAAACCAACTTTGTACAAACTCGCAACATGTTCCAACTAAACAAAATACATTAACAAATACACATATCAAGTCTAAAGATCTAACATAAGGTTCTTAAAGCACCGGATGATTCCAGGAGCTAATTCCGTACATGATAATGATGAAATCATGGGTCCACTGACCTAGCAAGACTTATAACATATGATGAAGAGAACAAAATTCAACAAGAGGCATAGCAAGAAACGAACCATAAATGTGATAACAAATAACGAATTGAACATTTAATGCGTACATTTTGAAACAATAGCTCATAAAATTTTATTACATTCATGTCAACAAACATATAAGGCTGAACAAACTTTTGATGGATTTGTCACTCTTGCAACTCCAACATATAACATACATATAATTTTATCCCTCCATTGCTCCCACAAGGAGCGCCAAACATACGAAAAAGGCACAGTCGACCCCATGTGCCTTAGAGTAGCCCTTCGGAATTCTACTTTTAGGATTCTTTCGAACTATCCAACATATAAAAATTTTCAGGGGTTTTCAGATTGACAATTCGATACCACCCAATCTGATACTACCTGAGAATTTTCAGGGCCCAACTTATCAAACTTATAAGTTCAGAACAAACAAAACATATTCAAGCATATAATCCTATCAGGGTTCAGGACGAGCAAAATATTTTCAGACATATAATCCCATCAGGGCACGAATTCATATAGCTGACAAATTTAACAAATGATTCGGATTGGACCTCGGACTTATAAGAAATCGTTTTGAAGTTTTTAAATATCTTAAAGAGGTAAAATATGACTAAAAATGGCAAAATAGGGTTAGAAAATGTTTAAAAATATTCTGCACTGGACACGTTCGCGCACAAACCTGGGCCTACTGCCCCGGGCGCCTCCGCACCACTAGTTAGGCACGGTCGCGCACAATGAATTTTTTTTTTTTTTTTAAATCAGATTTTTCCAGAAACTCTTTTAAGGCTAAATCTTTTAAAATCAAGTTTCAAATTTTAATTTACAAATTTTGTGGAAAAATACCGTAAGTCCAAAAATCCTTTTCATCAAGTTTTGTTCAAGATTTTCCTTTGTCCAAGGTCCCAATCCATGCATAAGCCAAGAGAACGATTTCATTAGTTCCAATGATTCCAATCATAAGAAAATTTGAGCTTATAAACACAACAGATCATACAAGAAATTCACATATAAGCTCATATCTTATTTGCGCAAAGGAAGGGATGATTCAATCATCCAAAGAAGTAAAGAAAAGCCATAAATCTTACTCTTATCCTTAGCTTTCAAGGGTGAGGTCAGATGATCGAAAGATCTCAAGTTAGCCACCTAAAACCAAATCATACATATATGTGTTAGGCTAAGATTTCATTTAATCCTTAAGCCTTCATATGATCCATAACTTAACATTTCAACTTACCCAAGTATTGGTCTTATGTGAGTGAGTAATCCCCTAGTCCTCCCTTTTTTTTCTAGCAAGTATGGTATAGTTAAGATAGATATATTTTTCCTTCTTAGTAAAATATAGATATAAAAGTATATAGAGAGCGTGCTGAGAACAAGATGCTTGTATGTAAGTGGAGATAAGAGTATTGTATGTTTATATGTAAGCAAGAGGGTGTTATCCTTAGCAAGAGTTCGTAAGATATGATGGAAGAGTGGAAAATCATCTAGCCTTACCAAATTATTTATAGAGCAAAGGGAGGGCTTCTTTGCAAATGAAAAAATGAGTGGAGGTCTTATCTTCAAATCCCAAAGCCTGGAGAGTAAGATTGGAGTACAAGAGTTGGTGAGTTGGTGAGTTGGTGAGGGAAATCCTCCTTCAATGCAAGTTGACCGGATTTGTGAAGATTTAATCCATATATTTTTATTTTTATTTTTTGAATTATTGGGCTAAAATTTAAATGAAATTGGGCCAAAGTTTGGGCTTAAATATTTTGTTTGGGCCGAAATGATGCGTGTACGACCTTTCGGATGCAAGAAAAAATTTTCGGATAAAAAAAAATATTTTGGTTATAAAATTTTTTTTCGTGATCGTAAAAATGAATTATCATTTGGAAAATGAAAATAAAAATCTCAATTAGGAAAATTTTCGCATTGTTGCATGTTGAATCTCCTATATTACCCAAAGCTATTGGGTCTAGGATTCACCTTTTACTATCCAAGGACATGTATACTGGGTTTGTGGATATCAACTCACCATTTCTGTTGTTCACTTTTCTTTAATCTAAAAAGAATTACAAAATTTTATATTGTTAACCAAATTTTTTATTTTACCATTAAGTAATTTTTAACGTGACATGTAAACAAACTAAATATTACTTATTTAAATCAACAAAACAAGTCCATTTAGAAAAATAGGTATATGCAAACTTTAATAGAAATAAGAAGTTAATTATATAAAATTCTCCTCAAGATCAATAATAATAAAATTTATACTAGCTATTTATAGATTTGTCGAGTTTAAAGTTATGTATTTCTATTTCAAACGTATGCCTCCAATTGTACCTCCATCACAGTCAAATATGATTCATTTCATCTTTCAACTTTTTAAACGTTACGCCAGCCTCATTCTATTACATCAGAATCAATAATGTATATCCCTAATCGAACAATATTTTGTCACTTTCACAGACCTTCCCTCCAGAAAGTCCAGCAATGGCCAACAGAAACATATCCCAGCAATGCCTAAACGCACTCGCAAAAGTCCTACCGGGACTCATTGGTGGCAGCGCTGATCTCTCTTCCTCCAACATGTCCCTCCC
>JACFYI010003710.1:49168-61195 GCA_014898755.1 Handroanthus guayacan
TTTTTTTTTTTGGAATTCCTTATAATAGCAGAGGATCAATTTTCATAAAATAAGGATGAGCTTGTTCATTAAAATTCAAGGCTTTTAAAGGTTAAAGTTTTGGAACAAAACTCTATTAAAACTTCAATTTTTGTGTTCTTAACTTTAAAAGAGATTAATAATTTCTAAACCCTCAATTTTAATCGATAAATGTTCTAAAATATTTTTTTGAGAAACCCTAATCAGTAACTGATTTTTCACCGATTTGAGATTTTTCTCACAATCAAAAGTATTTTATTCCTTCCAAAAAATTTATTTTACACCCAAAAATTATAGTATACATCATTTTGGCCCAAAAATTTTCATAATTATATTTTCAAACCCTAACGTCATTTTAAGAAATTTCATTCGCTATTGTCCAAAAATTTTTAAACGGCAAAAATATTTTGATTTGGCAACGAAAAATTTTATTTTAATCAAATGTGGCACAAAAATATTATTTGAAACCCAAATAAATAAGTATTTTGCCCAAATATTAAGCCCAACTTTAAAGTTCAAGCTTCAAGCCCAAATCCATTTTAATTAAATGAAAAAAATAGCATACGAAAATCGGCTACACACACTCACACACACTAAAGGTGAAGACAAGTCTTAAGGGAAAATGAGCATGTGTTGAAAATCCAAAGAAATCCCAACATTTTACAACTCATGCACCAAGTCACCAAACATACTCATTTCCAACTTTCAAAATATCACTTGAATGCCATTCTTCTTCCAATTAATAGAGAGGTTGAGGATTTCTTCTTCATTTTCTTTCATTTGGCCGAAAATTTCAAGGAGAAAAAGGAAAAAGTTTCTTGTCATTTTCTTGCTTATTTTATCCATCTTTTCTTAAAAACAAAGCATAAAGGAGAAGAAGTAAGGTTGTGGCTCTTCCTTGATCTACTAATTTGGTAAGTTTGAAGTTTAATTTGAGATATGATAGTAGATGTGAAATGATATGAAATTTAATAGTTCTTTGGTGTTTAGGAGCATAACTTGGAAAATTTCAAAGGAAAACCCAAGAATTTTTATTTGGTACATAAGGTAAGAATCATAACTATGCTTCCCTTCATTCTAGCCCTTTTTATGTTCATGATCTTGTGGAAAAATGAGATGTTTCCTTATTTTATGATTTTAATCCTTAATTTGCTTGTTTTGATGAATATTTTGGTATTGATTGTTCATTGAGTTTCTCTGTTAATGGATCTTGAATGATGAATCTTGAATATGGATCTAGTGGATTTAAGAGGATTATTGGATCATCAAAGTTGGGATTTGGAACTTGTTCTTTTTATAAACTTGGTTGGATTTGAATATAAACTTATTGGTACTCTCGGGTAGCTACTGTCCTTGTACCATCTCTCATTTTAAAAATTTAAAAACTCCACTTTTCCTAATCCAAATAACTCATATGATATGCCATTGGAAACCTCGTTGAGTTTAGATATTATTAGGATCCAAGATCACTTAAAACTAAGGAGAAAAAATTGCCCAAAAAGACCTATAGAAGACAACTTATCACTTTTACCAAAACAGGAGAGATCCTTTGTCACTCCTCCATTTTCAAAAATTTGAAATCCTAACTTCCTTTTATCAAATCACACCATAAAATATATCTTCAAAAATCTTATCGAGTGTACATAGTGTTAGAACCCAGAATCACCTAAAATTATGGAGAAATATGACCAAAAATAATTTTTGAAGACAGCTTGCTAGATTTTCGAAAAATAGGGGTGGTAGCAGGAGTGAATCTTGCAACAACTCTCATTTTCCAAGCTTCAAAATCAACTTTCCCTTATCAAATCAACCCGCAAAATATACCGTTAGAAACCTTATCAAGTGTAAATGATGTTAGGATCAAGAAACATCAAAAAATATGGAAAACATGTCCAAGAATGTCATGAGAAACCAATATGCCAAACTGCTAAAAAACAGCGGCAGAAATAGGTGTGATCTTTAAACAAGTATAAATAAAAAATTCAACTATCAGATCACTAATTGGAAACCAACGTTAGAAAGTTTATCAAGTCTAGATATCTATAGAGCTAAAATACAATTTTTAACTCATTGAGATGTATTTTTAAAATTGTCGGGAAAGTGACTGCCGTAAAGGGGAACATGGAACTTAGGCCAATTTGACATTTTCCATCAAAATAACTTCTTTAAAAATAAAATCCCATATCTTTAAACCATTTTGATGATCCAAATAAAATCCTTATGTCCAAGGTTCAATTTCGAGAATTTTTCTTGATACCCGTGGAATACATGTTTTCCATCAACTTCATTTGAATTTCAAAAATTCTAGTTCAGATGAATCTTATTGAAACCTATTGTGTGATCATTTTATGGACTCTTGAAAAACCTCATGAGGGATGCTGGGTGGCATTGGGCCGACGATTGATCTCCTGAAGAGCTTTCTACTTATTTAGATAGTTTTGCGAAAGCCTGGGATCAGTTTTCCAAGAACTAGCCTGTGACATGCAATTCGTCGATATTTTTGTCATATTATACAATCGGGTCACCATCTTGAGCGGCCACTCGAGCATGGGACATGTGGAGGGATAAGGATTATATATTGTTTTGGAGTTATAAAGGTGACAAATCCACCAAATACTAGTTCAGCCTTCGTTATACGATTGTGTTAATTGTTAATATGTTCTAGACTTGTTTATGCTCTTGTCGAGCTACTCATTTATAATGACTTATGAGATGCTCACAGTCATTTAGCATGCTTCATTTCATTATTGAGCTTCTTGCCTCTATAATCATTTGTTGGATTCCTTGTTCCTTACCGCTCCATGGCTATGATCCTTACTAAGTTAGTGGACTTATTTAATTATGTCACCATGTGTAGGTGAATAAGTTTGGAAGCTGTTGGCACGTGAATATGCGTTTATACTTTACATTTTCGTTTGTAATAAATAACGGCGATGTATGCCTCAGAATTAAAGTTTATGTACATTTTGTAATAAATAGAGATCCTAGTGGGTGGCTTGTAGCCACTAGAACCTTAGTATATGGGGAGTTTGTATAAATACAGTTTGTTTAGTTTAAAGTTGTAATAGTGTAGTTTATATTGTGTAATGAAGATAGAGGTTTATGTATAAAAATAGTTTATAGTGTTTGTTTAGTTAAATCTCTTTTATATATTTATTGCTCCACTAAAGGTCCGCCTACCCACAGGTAGTGCTGCTGGCCTAGGGACGACCGTTCCTGGATCCCAAAGCGCTACATTAAGCCTTCATTTGTCTATATTCTCTACTCTGCTAATCTTCCATCACGTTCAAGGAATCATGGTCATATAACAATCATAGGATTTCAACAAGAGTAAGTATCCAAATTTGTCTCCTAATTCAAGGGTTCACAACATCTCATACTAAGAATTTACATCAAGCAACTAAGGTTCCATTCAAAAACTATGCTAGGAACATGGAATCAAAGGAGATACAAAGCCATAATTCTTACCTCTTTAGCTATATCTAAAGATGAGAGCAACTCTTCCAAAATTAGTCAAGTTCTCATATGCAAATTGACATCAAAAGAAATTATATCATTTTCCTTCAAACTCTACATATATAATAGACATCTTATAACTAGGATTTCCAAACTTACCAAGCGGTCAACCTTACTCTTTCCTCTTTTGTTTAAAACTTTAAAGTCTTGATGGTTGATTGAAGTAGAGATGGAAAAATTTTTGCGGGTGCAAGAGGAAAACTTGGATCAAAATGTAAAAGTGATCTAGCAAGTGGTGAGAAGCAAGAGTGTTTGTCTTGCAAGACATCTTCAAACTTAAAGAGAAAGTCTTGGGATCCAATTGGCATTCTTCCATCATTGTAAGGTGTCAAAAGATTATGATTTGTAGCCAAGTTAGCACAATGATGGCTTTTAACTTGGATAAGCATTAATTGGTGTATAAAATTAAAATATCTTGCCTAAGGTTGGAGGGTGTTGGCCAAGCTCTTGTCTGTGTAAATATGTGTATTTATTTTGTTTATATAAAGCACAATTTGTAGTATATAATGAAGTAATGGATTGGGTTTGGCAATTGGGCCTAAGTTTTGGGCCTAAATTTGGGCTAAAATTTTTCTTTTGGTCCAAAATAATATATATGATAATTTTCGAGTGCAAGGTCTCTTTGCTTTTCTAAAAGAATATTTTTTTGAAAAATCTTGGCAAACACTTTGTAGCATCTTATAAGCTCCTAAACATCTTATAAGATGTTTTGAAGAGCTTATAAGCTCATCTAAACACCCTCTTAGTAGTGTTTAATAGGATTAATACCAAATAAGTTATAGCATTTATCAAACAAACAATCTTTCAAAAATTTCCCATTGATGTTACAATGACATAAGGTTTGTGTAGCGCCCCGGATCCAAGAACGGTCGTCCCTAGGTTGGCAACATTACCTGTGGGTAGGCGAACCTCTAGCGGTACAATAAACATATGGAAGAGGTTTACTAAACAAAACCCACAAATTATTCTTGTACATAAACTTCAATCTTCATTATACAATATGAACTCCACTATTACAACTTTAAACTAAACTATATTTACATAAACTCTCCATATACAAATCCACTAGGATTTCTATTAATTATAAACCATACATACTCTCTAAATTCTAACGCGTACATCGCTGTCATTTATTACAAACGAAAATGTAAAGCATAAGTGCATTTTTACATGCCAACAGCTTCCCAGCTTATTCACCTACACATGGTAACATAATTAAGTAAGTCCACTGACTTAGGAAGGATCATACCCATGGAATGGTAAGGAACAAGAAAGTCCAATAATTGGTTATAGAGGCAACAAGCTTAATAAATTAAATGAATCGTGCTAAACAATTGTGAACCTCTCATAAGTCATTACAAACGGATAGTTCAACAAGAGCATAAACAAGTCCAGATCAGATTAACAATTAACACAATTGTATAGCGAAGGCTGAACTAATATTTGATGGATCTGTCACCCTTATAACTTCAACACGATACATAAGCATTATCTTTCCATAGGTCCCATGCTTGAGTGACCACTCAAGATGGTGACCCAACTGTATAATGTGACAAAATGTCGACGGTCCGCATCTCACAGGCTAATCTTTGGAAAACCTATCCCAGGCTTTCGCGAAACTACTTAAATGAGTGGGAAACTATTCAGGGGATCAACCGTTGGCCCGATACTGCCCAGCATACCTCCTGGAGTTTCCCAATGGCCCATAAAATGATCACACAATAGGTTTCAATGAGATTTATCCGAACAAGAATTTTCAGAATTCAAATGAAGTTGATGGGAAACATGTATTCCATGGTATCAAAAAAAAATCTCGAAATTGAACCTTGGACATAAAGATTTTATTTGGATCATTAAGATGGCCTAAAAACATGAGATTTGGTTTTAAAAAAAAATTTATATTGATGAAAAATGGTTAAAAAAGGCTAAGTTTCAAAATTTCTTGTGCGGCAGTTAATTTCCCAACCAGTTTAAAAATACATGCCAATGAGTTAAAATTCGCATTTTGGTTTCATAAATATCTAGGCTCGACAAGCTTTCCAAAGGTGGTTTTATATTGAAAATCTAACGTTTGGTTTTTCTTTTATAAAATTTTCAAATTGACCCAAGATTTTACTGCAAACCTTGATCAGTTTGGTATGTTATTTTCTTAAAATTCTTCTGGACAAAATTCTCCATGGTTTTTGGTAATTCTTGAGCCTATCATCATCTACACTTGATAAGGTTTCTAAATGTTCATTTTGAGGCTAATTTCATAAAGGAAAGTTTGGTTTCAAGGTTTTGAAAATAAGGGATATGTCAAAACTTACTCCAATAACTCCTTTACTCCTTGGGTAATCTGGCAAGCTAGGTTCCAAAGGTGTTTTGGGTCAATTTTCTCCATATTTTTAAGTGATTCTTAGTTCTAACACTATCTACACTCAATATGATTTCTAATGGTGTATTTTAGGGATCTGTTGGATATGAGGTCAGGTTTCAAATTTTTGAAGTGAAGGGTATAAAAGAAGACCTCCTCTATTTCGGCCGAAATGGCAGGCTGTGTTCAAACGGCTTTTCCTATGGTTTTCTCCTTATTTTTGGGTAAATTTAACAACATCTAGACTCGATAAAGTTTGCAACAGTACCTTATATGAAATTTTTGGAGTAGTATAAGTCGAGTTTTCAAATTTTTAAAGTGCGGTGTGCGCACAAAGCAGTAGCTACCCGAGGGTACCAACAAGTCTATATTCAAATCCAACCAAGTTTGTAGCGGCCCGAGATCTAGGGACGGCCGCCCTTGGGCTGGCAACACCACCTGTGGGCAGGCGGACCTCTATCGGAGCAATTAACATACAACATAGGGCAATATACTAAGCAAACTCCACAATATCCATTTATACCATGGCCTCAACGTTTGTCGTTCATACATAACAGGAGTTATACTATTACAACGCCAAACTAAACAAGCCGTATTTACAGAAACTCTCCACATACTATGGTCCTAGTGGCTACAAGCCACCCACTAAAGAACCTATCTATTACAAGCCCAACACAAACCGATAACCTCAAATGTACATCCCTATCAATTACAATAAATGAAAACATAATGCATAATCTCATAATTGCATCCAACTAGCTTACAACTTATTCACCTACACATGGTAGAATAATTAAATAAGTCCACTGACTTAGTAAGAAGCATAGCTATGGAATAAAGAAGAATAAGAAATCCAATAAAATAGTAACGAGGCAATAAGCTCAATAATGAAAATGAACATGCCAACGATTGCAAGTATCTCACAAGCAATGTAAACGAAAGGCTCAGCAAAAGCGTAAATGATAGCTCAGCAAGAGCATAAACAATAGCTCGTCAATAGCATAAACAATAGCTCGACAAGAGCACAAACAATAGCTCATCAAGAGCATAAACGAGCTTAATCATAATAACAATTAGCACAATCGTATGGCAAAGGCAGAACTATTATTTGGCGAATCTGTCACCCTTATAACTCCATAACAATATATAATCCTTATCCCTCCACAGGTCCCACACTCGAGTGGCCGCTCGAGATGGTGACCCGATCATATAGTGTGACAAAAATGTCGACTATCCGCATATCACAGGCCTATCCTCGGAAAACCTAACCCAAGATACCTTGGAACTCCCTAAACGATTAGGAAACTATTTAGGGGATCAACTGTCGGCCCGATGCCGCCCAGCATCTCTCCTGGAGTTCTCCAGGGGCCCATAAGCAATCACACAATAGGTTTCATAATTCATAAGAATTGTCCGAATTAGGATATTCGAAGTTCAAACAAGATTCAAACATTATCAATCGATTTGGATCAAATTCGAGACACAGATTATATATTCAAATATAGAAGAACTTAACAGAGTGAAAAACGGACGAAAAAAGGCAAAATAAATCAAAATTTAGTTCAAAAAATTTTTGGATTGGGCGCCACCGCGCACCAAGGTGGGCACGGATGCGCGTAAAAGCATCCAAGGCCGCTGTCCCGGGCGCGTCCGCGGGTGAAAACAGGGGCGGTCGTGCTCGATGAACAGCAACCGTGAACAAAAATTTTTTTTGTATGAACTCCTTAACATATTAAACCTCCGAAAATGTAAAATTTAGCATTAGTTTGTTCTAGTCATCATTGAGATTTTTTATTTTTAGGTTTCGAAGAGATTTGGGCAAAAATACTAATTTTGGTGTTTTTAACTATTTAGTTGTTTGAGTCTTCTTTTGTCCATGATTTCTACTCCATCAAGTCTCCAATATGTTCAAGAGTACAATAGCATAGGATCGAGCCAAGGGTTCAATCGAATCAAGTGTCCCAGAATAAGAAATTCCAATTATATTTTAACAATACAATTCAACCGATTCATGAAATAAAATAAATCAATACAAGTTCCAATCCATAGCAAGTGTTCAAAAGATGGAATAGCTATGATCCTTACCTTATAAGCCAATCCAAAACTTGATAGTAATGGTTCACCCTCAATCAAAATCTATGGAAATCAAAATCATAAGTTTTCATACAATATTCTATACCTATATAGAAAATACAACACTTAACAACTAAAATCCCTATCTTACCTACTGAGCAACCTTACTTCCCCCTTCCTTAAGTTAATTTTGGATTGAAATTGAAGTTGGAAGGTTGAAATTCCTTTGGAATAGAAAACAAGATAAAAAGAGTTGGGGTTGCAAGTTTTTCTTCTTTCTTTCCCTCTTTTTTCTTTCTTTCTCTTTTCTCTCTTTTTTTCTCTCTCCTTGCACGAAAACTATAGCCCAAAAATTCTGAAAATTGTTGCTTATCATATAGAAAAGTTGTTGGGATTTATTGGTCATTTTTAAAGTTGATGCTAGGTGTCAATTTTCTGTGGATTGTAGCTTACTAGCTCAATTATGCCTTTAGCTTGGTTGAAAATTAATTTTGGCATATAATATGCAAATATCTTTGCTACTTTGAGAGGTCTTGGCTGAAATATGGGTGTGTGTGTGTCCGTGCATATATATATAGGTATGTATTTTGGTTTTATTTGTAGTTTACTTTAATGTATAGTACATGATATGTTAAGGTAAATTTTGAGGCTAGATGATTTTGGCTATAATTTTCAACTAAAACTTATTTCTTTGGTCTAAAATAATATGCATAATAATTTTTTTGGAAATAATAAAATATTTTCGGTTGGGAGAAAAATCTCAAATCGATGAAAAATTAGTTACAGATTAGGGTTTTTCTCAAAAACGTTCCAAAACGTTTTTCAATTAAAATTTGAGAGTTCAAAAATTACATTAGGAAAAATTTTGTCTAAGAATTTAATTAGATAGATTCTCTCGTTCTAAATTTAATTTGGAGAATTTTTCAGGTTGCTACAAAGTTTATGAAAAGAATAAGTTCCAAATCCCAACTTTGATGATTTAATAATCCTCTTAAATCCCCTAGGTCCATATTCAAGATTTATCATTCAAGATCCATCAACAAAGAAATTCAATCAACAATCAATACCAAGATATTCCTCAAAACAAGCAAGTCAAGGATTAAAACCATCAAATAAGGAAACATCTTATTTTTCTATAAGATCATGAACATGAAAATGGCTAGAATGAAAGAAAACATTGTTACGATCCTTACCTTGATGTTTGATGTATAAACTTAACTTACTCCTTAGATTTTTTCCAAATTAATCTCCTACAAAATCAAAGTATTCCTTCAACCACATATTCATCTTAACTTAATTAATTTTCTTCAAATAAAGTTTAAACTTACCAAGTTGCTTGAGCTAAGTAGGAGATGAACAAACTCCTTATTAATTGCCCTTCTCTTGAGATAAGATTGATGAGATAAAGTTTGTTGAAAAATTTTTCTTTTTCTTTGTATATTTTCAGCCAAGAGGAAAAGAAATGAGAAGAAAATGAAGTCTTTTTGCCAAAAAACTTTCTTCTACTTAGTAAAGAAGAGTAAGGGCACTCTTGTACATTTAAAAGTGGCAATAATGAAGCATTAAATGAATTGGATAACTAAGTATATGAGTTGTTGTGGTATTAATTGTAGCATTAAATGAGTTGATGACTAAGTGCATGAGTAAGCTACTGTCATGATTTTTAAGCAAATGTTAATTATCAAAAGAATGAGTTTGCATATTGAGTGTGTGAATATGTGTGGCCGAATTTTTGGGGTCTTTTTTTGTAAGGACCCTACAATTTCCTTAATTTAAATCTTAAAACTCCAATATTTAATCAGTAATTATTTTAAAACGTCTTGAGAAAAATTTTAATCAGTAATGAATTTTTCGCTGATTTGAGATTTTTCTCACAAGTAGAAATGCTTTAATATCTTAAAAAAAAAAATATTTCCAACCAAAGAATTATTAAAATTACAATTTTTCCCCAAAGATGCCCATAATTATATATTTAAATCCCTAGTTTTAAAAAATTATTCTATTATACGGCTATAAACTCTTAATAAGCGAAAAACTCGTCTTAAAAATTTTTCTTTCGACCAAAATCATACCATTAACTTCAAAAATTATATTTTAGCCCAAAAGATTCTTGAATTAACAATTTCACCCCAATGTTTCAAAAATTTTAAAATATAGCGCCATTTTAAACGATTTTTATCGCTATTGTCCAAAACACTTTAAAATGGCGAAATCACTTCAATTTAGCAACCAAAAATATTATTTCAATCAAATATGGGCCAAATATGATATTTTTAACCCAAAACCAAGCCCTTGGACCCAAGAAATTGAGCCCAATGCTTTGTTATTTTTTTTAGCCCACAACTAAGCCCAATTCCTAATTTTTGAAAAAAAAATAATAATAAAAATAAAAAAAAATAAGAGCTCAGCCGATCCACACACCCTAACACACACTCACATGTGTTGTAAAATATAAACAAGTGGTTAGTCTCTAGAAGCTTAATGAGCTCATGGCTTAGCTCATAAGAAACACCATCATAAGCTCCAATAAATGCCATTCTTTGTATTATACTAAAATACATACATGTATATACTTTGGGGTGTATATACAAGGAAGAAAATAGAGCATAAAACACAAAAAAATACCCCTGCCTTCAGCCAAGAAAACCGAGAGCAAGAAGAGAGAAAAAAGAGCAAAATTCTTCTACTTTCCCTCAATTTTAACCTATAGAAATTAAAGGAAAGTTGTGTGGGGAACTCTTCTAGGTTCAAAGCTCCAAGATTAGGTATGTTTTGGTTATGTTTAGTAAGTAGATTTGTTGAAAATCATGTGAATTTAAGGAAGCTTATTTCTATGCTAGGTGATTAGGGGATTAGGGGATTAAGGGAAGTATCTACTTGAATCCTCAAGCCAAACCATCATACAAGGTAAAAATCATAACACTTCACACCTTTGTGTTCAATTTTCAGATCATGGTTCCTTTTCTCTTGATTCATAAATTGATGTTGTTGCTATGAGAGTGCTTGTTTTGGCTTTAACTTCTTTATGACTTGATGTTATGAGCTATTTGTTTACTCTCATGTGATTGATGATTGTTGTTGGAGCAAAAAAAATTTGATTTGAACTAAGAGAACCATGAATTTGACCTTAGGGATATAAGAATAATAGTGGATCATCATCTAAATTTACTGGTTAGGTGATTTCCCAAAAGTTATGAAGTATTGAAAGCTTGGACTGTTCATGGGTAGAAAGGCAGAACACTTATCTCATTTTGAAAAATCGAAAACCACACTTATACTACTCAAAAAATCCCATATGAGGTACCATTAGAAACCTCTTCAAGTCTAGATGATGATAGAACGAAGAATCACCCGAAAAGACATAGAGAAACGATAGAAAAATGCGTTTGAATGAAACCTGCCATTTGCTGGGACAAGGGAGGTCTCTGTCTTTACCTTAAGTTCAAAAATTCATAACTCGACAACCACATGCCCAAAAAATCCACAAAATACACCATTTGAAACCTTGTTGAGTGTAGTTATCATTAGAATCAAGAATCACCCAAATTCGTGATAGAAATATTCCAGAAACACCATTTAATCCAAATATGTCAGTTTTCTCGGGTAGCAGAGGCTACACTGGAACTGGCCCTAACCCTTTCCCCAACTTCAACTCATTGGAAACCATTCATTTCTTCACCAAATTGAACCCAAAAATATAGGTTAGAAACCTTGTTAAGTGTAGATAACAATAGGCGTAAGAATTTTTAAGATCCATAAGGGAATCAACCCAGAATATTCTATGAACCCAAACTGGTCCAGTTGATTCGGGAATTCAGCAGATTCTTGGATCAACTTTTAAAATTTATAACTAGAGTTTTACTCGTCGAATTTTCAATATAAAACCACCCTTGAAAAGGTTGTCGAGTTTAAATAGTCGTAGTACTAAATCACCAATTTTAACTCATCAAAATATATTTTTAAGATAGCTTGGAAAATTACTGCCGTACAAAATTTTCTCAAAACTTGAATTTTGGTGATTTTCTTAAAACAATCTTTAAAAATCGTCCCCTAAACCCCTTAAA
>JACFYI010003710.1:77405-88199 GCA_014898755.1 Handroanthus guayacan
GCATCAAAATTGATTTTGATAATGCCAAGACTCGGTGGTTGCCAACCACCAACAAGAGAAAACGCATTGGTCATGAGAGATCTCTGTTGATATAGCTTAAAGTCCTCAACATATGCTCTTGCCCACGTTGCTGGATCCACTGTCAAGAGATTAGTAGTCCAATTGATTTAAAAGGGCGTTTTTGTAATGTGCATACCAAGCTCACCAAATAATGCCTTAATCTTTGGGTGTGAGAGAAGATTGAAAAGTGAGACAATGACCAAAATCCACCGGGCCGCATTTACTAATCGGGCCGGCCCACCTACTCATTCTCACATAACAAACAACCATTTTTAAGTATTTAACCCACCATAATTGATGCTAATTTGACCTATCAAACATGGCCGAATCATAAATTACATTCATCTATACTATCTATATACAATGTAAAAGAGAAGATTTTTATTACATGTGTGAATACCAAATTCTAATTGTCCAAAATTGCCCTTTATATTGTTGTATACATTAATTATATAGAGATAAATATTTATTTTTGGAAAAATCTACTAAACACATTTACCCATATTCACCATCCCAGTTTTTTTATTCACATCAAAATTCTAATTAAAACATAACTTTAATTATTAAGCGTTCATTTACTTCTTATGATTGGGCTGGATACGTTATTTTATTTGGTTCAGTACATGGTTTGGTACAACAATTTGATTTTTCTTTATGAATAATCAAGCCCTCATAGGCCTGATTGGGTGATCCAGAGTGTTTTTTCATTTTCTGCAAAATAACTGATAGACAGAAATATCCAACCAATAGACTCCTTAGAACAAATCTAGACGACTCGTTGGAATCTAAAGAGGAGGTTTTCAGAAGTTGTGATTGTCAACCTCAAGCTAAAAGAGGAAGTCGTAGAGGGAGAAAGAAAAAGCATGGGTTGCTAATTTTCTAATCAGCTACAAAAGGTTAAGCGTTGCATTGATTTGCTTCTTATAATGATTGATACTACTTGTTATTTGGAGATCCTGAAACAAATGCATCCATGACAACTTTGTGCCCGAACAACTGCCATTCTACATACAATTCGGAACTCATACGGCGAGCATCTTAATGCACAAAATACTAAAAGAATTTGTGCCTTTCATGATGGCCACGCTGGTGGTTGGAGAAGGCCAAGAAAGGGAGTTATCAAAGTTAACGTTGATGCTACGTTCAAAGAAGAATGCTCATTTGGTGCTATAATTATCCGGAATAATCTTGGCTCCTTCATCGGGGCACGAACCAGCTGGAAAGTCCATTGCTCTAGCCCCACCACTGCTGAGGCTTATGCGCTTTTCCTTGCTACCGAATGGTTAGACGAAAAGGGTGAAGATATGGTGACTTTTGAGAGTGACAATCTTAATGTGATTTTCATGATCCAATCCAAGTGCGGCTGTGTTGATTGGGAGGTTGATCCTGTTGTTCACAAGATAAAGAGATTTTGGTCCAATTGGCCGAAATGGAAATTCCCCTTTTTCCCTGGGAATTGTAATTTTGCGATCCACAATCTTGCCAAGTGGGCCGAAGCGTGTTCATTCTCTAATTTTTTGTTTGTGGATGGGCTACTACTTTTTGTTTTTTGCGATAGTGGCCATCCTTTGTATCTTTCGGTCCCTACGTTTAAGACGTAATTCTCAATTTTTTCCTAATTTATCAAAAAAAAAAAAAATTGATTGATACTGCTTTTTTTGGAACTCATTTTTCCTCTTTTGGAATGTCAAAACCTGAAATTCTTCAATTTCACAGCTGTAATTCAAGAAGAAAACGTGGATTCTCAAATTGATTCTTCAATTTCACAATTGTAATTTAAGAAAAATTCTTGACTCAATTTTCAGATATTAGGGAAAGCATTTTTAAGGAAATAAGAATTTAAAGAGAAATTGAACTCTAGATGTGAAAATTAAGATAAAAGCTTGGGAGATTTGGGTTCTGGAGGCTGAAATCATCTTTTGGGAGAGGGTTCTTCTTTTTCCTTTTCTTTTTATTTTCAGTTTTAGGAATAAAGGGGGCATATTTGGAAAAATATCTTTATCATCACAATATTATCATACAAAGTAAACATGGTATAATATATATCGCATCAATAATTCTACACCGCAAAGATGATATTATTAGCATAAACTAATCTTATCCCATGTATAATCATGTATTTTATCTATCGCACTTTTATTCCATTAATAAAAGTAAACAAGCTCTACAACTCCTAAAGAGAAGGGAACTTATATTTTCTCAAATCATAATTGTATCACTTATTCTATCCACACCTCCGCTAAGTGGCCTCAACGAATAACCATGTATTTCTTTATGGCTTTTTCGAACTATGTTACTTTTTATAACACAAAGCAATCGCATGCTCATAATAGGTTCCACTCCCGACCCAACCATGGATTAAAGAATGAATTTTTTGTTCATCTATCCATACTACTATTGAAAGGAAGAGCTTTTTTAATAATTTGGCTACTAGTTTTTGTAAATCCAAATTCACTCCCCATATATATTACTGTACGAATTAATTCCTAAGAACAAAATTTTATTTTATTTTTCCAACTCACTAATCCATACTCATATCAAACTCCTATTCTCCAATTCTTCAATGCCTTGATAATTGAGGGGGGATCTGAACTAAAGATATCTATTGAAAAGCATCAGCAAGTAGTTCTATAGGAGCACAAGCAAGGTGGAGCAAGTGAGTCCAAGGAAGGCGTAACTTCATCAAACCCATATCCCTCAATTGGATCAATACACTGAAGTTATCAAATAACCAGTGCTATGTTAAAAACCAAACAACCATATATCATATCAATTTAATTTACCGAATAGCCATTAAAAAGGAAGAGAAAACTTTGCGAAGTTGAATATGAACTAGCACATATTCTAATTGGGATAGGATCAAAAACTCCACCCCACATCCTTTATTTCAATTCATTTCGTCTCTCATTTTATTACACGAATGCTTGTTAAATAAATGACATCTATAATCCTACGCTTTAACAAAGAAATATTTAATACATCTAACTTGTATTTAAGATACCGAATAGGAAATAAAACATCATTTTAAAATAAAAAATATTAACCGCAAAAACTTTGCTTATTGGAATTAAGAATAGCAATAAGGCAATGCGGAGACGGAGGGTTTGGCAGTACCAAACGAGACCGGGAGGGGGGGAAAATGACATTTATCCTTTTCCTTTTTGTTGTTTCAAAAATGTAATGCAAAAAAGCATTTTAAAAAGCATTAAAAACCCCATGCATTGACCCATGCTTTGAATCTCTCTATTTCTGAATTTTTAAAAACAACATTTTCAGACCATAATTTTTTATAGAAAGAAAAGATGAATATGTAGTTTCGGCTTTTGTGTATTTTGATTTCACCATCAAAATTAACAAAATTCTCTGCTACAAATTTTTTTGAATAAAACATCGCTCAAAGTTTGTTTAGAAGGTTCTTCCTTCATTTAACTTCGAAGTGCTGCACAAATTAACGACAATCACTTTTGATCTTGACGCCTAGAGCATGCTGTGTTGGTAAGAGAAATGGGAGTCGATAATTGCTTTAACTGCAATAGCTTAGAAAAAATGAGAATTTTATCATAGAAATATTGTCTCAAGATCTCCATTTTACATATAACATTGTTTTGCCTAGACAATCATATGGGAAAACCAAAGAGTTAAAGCCGAAAGAGAAGAACATATCAATTCAGGTGACGATCATTTCTCTCATCCTGCTCCATCTCCTCTGCATCCTCAAATCGCTGATCATTTAGTTGAAGCTGGAAGAAGAAGTTACATAAGTTCTTGTATCCGCTTGCGATACACATATTTACATAACCATAGAAGCATGCATAATCACAATTTCCACATATGGCAATAAGCACAAGTGCATGACAAAACTAAGAAATGGTTTACTTGCAGAGTCTACCAAAAATAAGCAATTCTACAGTAAATCACGCAGCTGATTTCAAATTCTCTTTAAAAACATGGAGACTGAAGTAGACAACTCCAAAGCACTTTTGGGATCCAGACAAATGATCAACTCATAATACCTGAATCACTGAATGAGCCAAGTCGTGATGCCCATTAGCACCTATTGAATTGGTTGAATTTTGCTGAACAGCCCATTCAGAATCATCATTATCTGAAAAGGAAACATGAAAGAAAAAGCATGAGGATGCATGAAAAATTAAAACAAGCGGGAAAAGGAAATTTTGTGGACTAGGTTGGTACTTTCAGCATCATCCTCCAGTTGATCAGCACTGAAAACCCAATTATGTTCACCTTCTTCCTCTGCTGAAGCATAAGCAAAGTCATTAGTCTCCAGAGAATAAGCAAGAAAATGATTTGTATCTTTTCTTTGAGAGATCACCATTACCTTCTATGTAATCAGGATTCAGCTCAGCACATTCACAAAATATTGCAAACAGTGTATCCACTGTTAATAAGTTGAGAAGAAAAATTTCATCAGAAAAAGGAAATTGAAATAAAAAATTTTGTAAACGATGACATACAGATTCAGAAAAAGACTTTTAAAAGAATTAAAAGATAGAATAATGCTGCTAGATACATTGATTAGGATCCGAGGGCACAAGTCTCATCTCAGTTATCTTCGATATGTTTAATCTATCATCACTCTCTGAGTCTGAATCTTCCACTTCTTCTTCCTCAGCCCCTGTCTCAATCTTGAAAAGACAAGAAACACAAATCCCATCAGACGGGCCATATGCATCTAACATTTTTGACACAATTTTGAGATGAAATTTCCCACCAAGAAGAAAAGAAATAGATTTGCTTCATAAATTTGTCCAAAGATAGTAAAAGTTATTTATACAATTAGGGGCCAATAGGACCACTGATATTAGATTGACAACAAGCATTATGGGAATTATACAGTTTTCATGCTATATGCCTATACATTGTTCATGCTATATGCGTATGCTGACCAAAGTCGCTCTTCAAACAAGGATCCTCACACTGGAAGATAAGAATCTTTTTAAGAAACTATAGCTAAAACCAGCCAAAATACACGCCAACATATAAGGATATTATTTGACAGAAGTTGTATAAGTCTATAAGATTAGTGTGGTCCGGTACAAGCAAAGACCCACCAACACACGAAACCTTACAAATCATGTCTACATGCCAACAAGAAATCTTAATCAAACTGATGACATTTATTCATGTGTTAATAAAGGCACAGACCTTTACTTCCCTATTCAATATTCTGGTTCTTAATCAGATTATTCCATCTTGGTCTTCAAACAGAAAATATATTTGCTCTTCCCATAAAAGATGTCTTCACAATTTTAACACTAGATTATTCGGAAATGACATTAGTCAGGCTCCCCTATGACTGACTTGTGCACATCCATGATTAAGAAAATTTTAGTGCACTGACTGGCATCTATTTGTCATGATGCTCTAGTGTAGCAAATTTATATTCAACCACTTGATAGCTAAATACAAAAATAAAAAAATTAATTACACACTATGGTTATAGAGGTAGGTCATATGCATCTACATGGTAAATTATTTCAGAGGGAATAATGAAGATGTATGAAACCTCAACTCTTGCAGGAAGAAGTCTTTTGCACAACATATTAAAACCCCATATCATTCCACAAATGACAATCCTAACCACTTACAAACGAAGTTAATATTCAAAGTGTAAATTAAACTCAATCCCAAACAGAAATTTACGAAATCAATGCATATCAAGCTTGGAAGTTCAACTAATGATCACCTGAGTATAAATACAAGGAGAAGGGTATGCCTCAGGATCCCTGGACACCGCATGGAGCGACACTGAAACAAAGTCGACCGCATAGCCTTTTGCTCTGTCCATGTCACTCAACCACACCACTTGCCTTTCCGAACAAAGTTCAAATCAATCACAATCAATTACATAAAAATTTTGAAACCATGCAAAAAAAGATCTGTAAACAAGCTCTGTATCTACTTGGTGGAGATGTAGAGAGTGCCGGGTGACTCGGGCAGGCGGTTGCCAAGAACGATTGAGACGCCCGGCTGCACGTGCATCAGCTCCTCGCCATTTTCACCATCTAAGACAGGTTGGCCAGTGCCATCCCCGGCTCTTTCTGTCACTATTCGGAGACCAGGTGCCATTTTCCGGTGGAATTTTTTGAGTGTTCTTGGGCTAACGGTTTGGAGTGGCTTTGGCAATTGGAGATTAGGGTTTTGATGTGGAGAAGTCAAAAACCGTGAAACCTACCTGGTTTCAATTTGTATATACATAACGAAACGCAAAAAATGCTCAATAAAAGGATAAATACAGCAATATGGATCAGGCAGACGCTTTAACTCAGTTCCTATACTCCCAACACTATACTCCAACACTGAACTAACTCACTTTTATACTAGCAAACCATAATAGATAAGATGAGACAAGGCCAAGGAAAAGTGTCAATTATTTGAATGAAGTTAATGCAAACAGGAAATTTACTAAATACTCAAAAACGAAGTAAGATTCAAACAGCATACCTTCCTTTGCTTTTCTCTGCCTGTACACCCAAAGGAACACTTAAAAATACTAATTTTTCTTTCTATTTTTGATAAAAGAAATCAAAATATACTTCATATTCATATATATCCAGACTTTCTGAGAGAAATTCCGACAAGAGAGAAGAAACAGCACAGCAAGCTTAGAGAACTGCAGAGCTTTCACACTTGGGTTAGGCCCTAGGGTTTGTTCTTTTTTCGTCAATAAGAAGTTTATAAATCTAAGGTTAGGCCTTCAGGGTTTGTCTTTCTATTTGGGCCATGGTGACAATACTGAACACAACAGTTTTGTAGACTTTTGGGCCTTGATGAATTGGGCGCTCAGGCAGAGTACTTAGTCCCAAGATTACGTTTTAGGCTATATTTGATAAAGTATTTAGCATAAATACGACAATCCGGCCCGCTGGATATTAGGGTAGATTAAAATATTAATTTGATATCTATCCAATTAAAAATTCTATCATTATTATAGGTATGTGGAAAGATTACATGATATTGTAAGTTAATTTACTGGAATATCCTTTATAAATTTTTAAATTCTTCTCTGATTTTTTTATTTTAGGATCCACATAAATGAAAATTGTGAATATTCAAACCTCCTCCACCCCCCCTCCCCCCCCAAAAAAAAAGAAAATGGATGTTCAAAATGTTTATTTTATTTTTTTAATAATTGTTAACAATAGAAATTAATATAATCTAGCAAATTCGGTGCACTTGATATGTGTCACTAAATTTTATTTTTACAAAATTAAAGGTATTGATTTATTTTTAATAATGATAAATCTTTCTTAATTATCAATTATTTTTACTTGAATTTATTATGTAAAATAATATGATCAAAAGATAAATTTGGAGATACTAAATTTGGAGAGAGAAAATTATAATTGAAGAAAAGTATGAAATAAAAAATAGATATCACAAAAGAAAAATCAAAGAAAAAAATTGTTATTATTTTTTATAAGTACTTTGTCATTATTTTTTGTAATAGAGTTATTTTGGTACATTTAACATGATGTACCAAAAAAGATCTTTGACCATCTTGCTTTATACATAGTGTAAATTAAAAAAGTTACATGGTATTTTCAATAAGATATTGATATTCTAAATAACAAAATAATTAATATTAATAGTTCATAAAAGAAAATTCTTCCTAAACTAACTGATCAAGCATCACCTTCTCTCATGAGCCCAGTTGATTTAAGGGGGTGTTTTTGTAATTTGTATATCAATCTCAGCAAATAATACCTTAAAATCTCTAGATGTGAGGGAAGATTGAAAAGTGGGGTAATCACCAAAATCCACCGAGCCACATTTACTAATCGGGCTGGCCCGCCTAGTTATTCTCACATAACAAACAACCATTTTTAGTATTTAACCCACCATAATTGATGTTAATTTGGCCTATCAAACATGGCTTAATAATTTATCATACTGTATATATGATTGTAGGTTATGAATGATATCTGTCATATTTTCTTAACAAATTACATTCATCTACACTATCTATATACTATATAAAAGATAAGATTTTTTCTTTTTTTTTAACAATTGTGAATACCAAATTTCAATTGTCCAAATTTGCCCTTTATATTGTTGTATACATTAATTATTTAAGGATAAATATTTAGTTTTTTTGAAAAATCCACTAAACCCATTTACCCATGTTCATACATGCCCAGTTTTCTTATTCACATCAAAATCCTAATCAAAACAGAACTTTAATATTAAGTGTTAATTTACTTCTTATGATTGGGCTGGATACATTATTTTATTTGGTGGAGTACATTGTTTACTTCACTGAAATTCTTAATCTTTTTAGCCCTAGATTTTATGGAGGTCTCGTACAATAATTTGATTTTGTTTCAATAATAATCAAGCCCTCAAAGCCTGATTGGGTAATCTTGAATGTTTTCTTACAACCCGAACTCTTTATGGTTTATGAACCCTATGACTGGTTAATTAACACTGTGGACAAACGTTCACGTTTGTGCTAATAAATTGATGTTTGTGTCTTATCAGCCAGTAGATGAAAAATCTGTGATGATAAGGGACTCAAGTGTTGCCAAGGTGCTAGGAATAGGATGCGTGGACTTGAAGTTTCCTTTAGGGCGCATACTGTCACTGTAGAGGTTGCACCATGTTCCAACAATACGGAGGAATATAATAAGTAGTTCTATGATAGTTAGAGAGGGTTATGAACTTACCTTCAAGTTCAATAAAGTTGTAATGATGTATTATGGAACCTTTATTGGAAAAGGCTATTTGGATGATGGATTGTTCAAAATTCGAGTTGGCAATGTTGCTTCTAATAAAACTATTATTTCTGATTTTCTTGTTGTAAATGTTGTTGAATGTTTTACTATTTGGCATAGTTAGTTTGGTCGTTTAAATTTCGATTCCATTGAAAAGGGGATAAATTTAAACCTAATTTCTAGACACGAAATTGAACGTAGAGACAAATGTCAAATTTGTGTTGAGGTTTAACAAATAACAAAGCCATACCACTTGGTTGAAAAGCATTTTGATATACTTTATTTAGTTCACACGAATGTTTGTGAGTTTAATGGGATCTTAACTAAAGATCACAAAAGATAATTTATCACCTTTATTGATAATTATAGTAGATACCGTTATGTTTATTTAATGAAACATAAAGATGAAGTACTAGAAAAATTCATAATGTTTAAGAATGAAGCTGAAACTCAAACTGGTAAGAAATTTAAACAGTTAAGGTCAGATAGCAGTAGGGAGTACGAATCCAATCCCTTTGATGAATATTGCCGGAACTTTGGCATTATTCATGAAGAGACTCCTCCCTACTCTCTCTCATCTAATAGGATAGTAGAACGTAAGAATAGATCCTTTAAAGACATGATTAACAGTCTGGTTTTGAGTTTCAGATTGCTTAAATATATTGTCATATTCTGAATAGAGTTCCTCTCAAACATAAGGAAAGCACTCCATTTGAATTTTGGAAAGGCAAGAAACTTGGAGTAGGCTATGGTGAGGTATACCTCTTATGAGGTTTACTTAGTACAAGCATACATTGTAATTGTTAAATGTATAATAAATTAAATATGGGATTATATTTCATGCAAAGGGTGCATAGCACCAAACCAATTAAATTGTGACTTCTTCATACCGGCCATTAAACAAAGCAGCATTAGGTGGCCCGTTTATTTATTTATTTTTAAATAAAATACCACCCCATTAAACAAAGTGGGGCAGTTGCCCCGTCCACCCCTTATTTCTTTTTTATTTTTTATTTTTTTTAACTTTTTCTTTCACTAAATAAATTAAACTTATTTAAATTATGGATGAAAGCTCTTTCTTGACTTCGAATCAAAATTTTAACAAAGTGACTCTTAAATGATATGATTTATCCTATTTAATTAATTCATCAATATAAATTTTATATTATGCAAGTATATTCTTTTATCATTTATAACAATCAAATTACATAATTGAAATTTTTATGATAAATTGCTCTAAAGAAAAAAATAAACAACAAAATTTTGTGATCATATCTTAATCATTAAATATTTATTCTGGGTTGGATGCCATTATGAAAGAATTTTGATGTGATCAAATCAGAATTTTACCTAACAATTTAAGATTTTCAATGCTTATACATATGGTTATTATGCAATATTTATATCATAGACCTTTATATTTACAATATATTTTGTTCAATAAGAATCTATATATGATTACTGTATATATTTTATCTAAAGTACTAGGGGACTAAAGTTAAATTACGAAAATTTAATTGAAATTAAGAATTGTGATAAATTACTTGTACAATAATTTTAACTTATTGAAGAAATTCGCAACAGATTGATATATTTTTATATATTAAGTTCAATGATAAAAATTTGTCTATACTTTTGACAATTTATTAAATATAAAGTATGTAATCATTTGATAATCTCTAGTGATAAACAATTCCCAAAATAAAGCAATAAATCTCACAAGTATTACAAATATATTTTATTCTTTAATTATTTTATTTTGTAAAGCATATCTTAAATGAATGGTGAAATAATACATCAAAATAAGATATAATATAAACTGATCCTAATCAAGAATTTTTAAAGTATCAAGTGATCAAGATTATTATGATGACCTCCTCAATATTGAGGTCTAATAAAATATTATATAATTTATAAAATTACTAGCTTATTAATTATATAAGACATATACTTCAAGAGTTGATTTAATAGAATTACTCTGTTGTGTCTTTTTAATTAT
>JACFYI010003710.1:90955-103857 GCA_014898755.1 Handroanthus guayacan
GACAAATTCTATCAGATTTACAATATCCAACGGCTAGAGGCCGTCGGACATATTTAAAAGGGAAAAAATAAATAAAATATTGGTTAAATAATTCCGACGGCACAACGCCGTCAGATATCTTTTAAAAAAAACTTAAAAAAGAAAAATATTAATTGCCGTCGGATAAATTCTAAAATTTAAAAAATATATTAATGCCGTAATTTACCGACGGATAGGCGGTCGGAAAAAATACTTTTGCGTATATTCCGACGGCATCTCCGTCGGACAGGATGAAGAAATTTAAAAAATTAATTAATATGCCATCCGTCAGAAATTTTTATTCACCAAATTTTCAAAATTCCGTCGTATGTCGTCGGAATTATCGTCGGAATTGTGTGACGACCTTGTGTCCGTCGGAATCGATCGTCGGAATTTTTCGATTTTCTAGTAGTGCTAGATGAACCTAGATGGAGTAACAGAGTTAGAGTTCTCAAGGATTTTGGAAGTGATTTTATCACTTACAATATCGAGGATAGTCATATGACCTTCAAAGATACTATGGCTTCACCAGAAGCAAAGCATTAAAAGACAGTTGTCATTTCTAACAGGACATGGGAATTAGTCGATCTCGATTTGGGGTGCATTACGATTGGATGTAAATGGATCTTAAAGAAGAAACTTAAATTTGACGAAACTATAGATAGGTTCAATGCTACATTAGTTGCCAAAGGCTTTAAGCAAAAAGAGAGAACAGATTTCTTTGACACCTATTCTCCAATAGCTCGTTTGACTACAACCCAAGTGTTTATAACACTGGACTTTATATATAATTTTCCAATTCACCGATGGATATGAAAACAGCCTTTCTGTATGGTGATCTCGAAGAGAAAACCTATATGAATTAGCCTGAGGGATTTCTGACTACTGGAAATGAGCAGAAAGTTTGTAAGCTTGTTAAATCTCTTTACGATTTGAAACAAGTGCCTAAACAATGGCATAAAAAATTTGATAAAACTATTTTATCGTTTGGCTTTGTTGTAAACAATAATGATAAGTGCGTCTATTACAAAATTAAGGGTGATAATTGTACAGTGTTATGCCTGTATGTAGATAACATTCTGTTAATTGGGTCTAATGTTTAGATGATCAATGACACTAAGTCGTTTTTAAAGAGCAAATTTGAAATAAAGGATATGAGTGTTGTGAATGTGATTCTTGGACTCAAGTTGACTCGTTTGGCTATAAAGAATATAGAATTGTTAAAGCACTATATGATCTTTCGAGAGCTCTCTTTAAAAATGAAAGTGGTATTCTCGTGTCTCAATTGAGGTACTCTCAAATCATTGGAAGCTTGCAGTATCTTACAAATGGCACGAGACTAGACATCTCGTTCACGATCCCAAAGCAGGCTAGATATACAAGTTGTCCAAATAGAACCCATTAGGAGACTTTGGATAGGGTATTTCAGTATCGTAAGGGCACGGTGTCACTAGCCCTACAGTATGGTAGGTTCCCTGCAATTCTCAAAGAGTATAGTGATGCTAGCTGGATAGCCAAAAACTCTAGAAGCAATGGGTGTATAGGGTATGTGTTTACCTTAGGTGGGGGCGATGTCTCTTAAAAATCTACCAAATAGACTTTGATAACTCGGTCTACATTCGAGGCTGAGTTATGTGTTTTAGACATGATTGGGACTGAAGCTGAGTGGCTGCGTGGGTTGATGGTCCAATTACCCATTGTTTGCAAGCCTCTTCCTGCAATATATCACTATGCATTATGATAGCCAAATCACAATCGCAAAGATCAAAAGTAAAAAATTTAATCAAAAAACCAAGAGACACATCCAAGTCGAACTAAGGTCTATAAGAGAACTTGTGCCTGATATGGTCGTGTCCATTGATTTTGTTGGTAACAAAGACGATGTGGTTGACCCTCTAACTAAAGGAATTGAATTGTCCTAGTTCAAAAATCCAAGTTAGGCATGGGACTGAAAACCTTTAAATGATATATAAGTAGTGGCAACCCTACCTACCAAGTGGAGATCCTACAAAAAAGGTTCAATGTGGTATAAACAAGCTGCTGGGTGTATCGAGCTACACCTAAACTAGACCGATACTTAATATTTAAGTCTATTCCCTGACCAGCAAGGTTACTACTAAATTAGTAAGGGTGTTAACTCTGAATGGGGTCAAGTTTTTTAGACGGGATGTTAGTAGTGCATCCCTGGAGATGCCTAATTAAGTGAATGTAGTTGTTTGGCCGCAACTACACCCAGCAGCCTAGAGTGTCAACTCTAGAGATGCTTAGAGAAAAAGGGGTTGTTCCTCAGAAAACATTCATATATAGGATTGAGACACATAGCCTGTAGTGTCATCTAAAGATCAGTACATAGCCAGTGATTTGTTGTTACCAATGGATGCCACCACACCCAAGGGCCAAATTCAAGACTTGGATCCATTTGTCCTTATGGCAGCATAAGTTGGATAACTTAGGTAATGGTTCAAATCAAAAGGTACCATTATTGAAAGCAAGTCACACAAAACCCTGATAATCCTTATCTATGGAGTTGTGGGGGATTGTTGTAACTGACGCTTAGTCTTGTTGGGATTTTGATGCAATTACATGTTTGATAGATGGATAATATACATTGTGAGTTGTATATGTACTTTAGTCTTTAGATGAATGCCAATTCTTGGTGGAAATTCATTGATAAAGTGATGTGTTTTTCAGAGGAAAAGAATAGCAAGATATTTGTTATGTAGGGTTTGTCCCACATTGGTTTGAAATAATGAGACTTGTACTTGTGTGAAGTATAAAGGCTTTGTGAGGGAGATAAAGAGTTGAAAACTCTTCATTTGTCCCACATTGACTTTCTACCAAAGTGTGAATTTGTATATATGCAAACCAAATATAGATGCTTGTTAAAAGTGTTTACTAAGGGATGCATAAGGGGTGCACCACATACGCGCCGCTGCAACTGCTCGCCTAGCCCCACTCTGACTCAGGCTCAGGCTCGAGGTGTTGGGCGAATTGTCTCGGTCTAATCTTTTTGCTGAAAATTCCATTGAATTTTAAATTTTAGTTTTAAAAGTTTAAATTTTAAAAATTAAAATTCTGACTGTTGAAATGGATTTGACTGCTATTTTAATTTTAAATTAAGATAGAATTAATCAGTAGCTTAATGGCTAGTTTAATCCCATAATTAACCTAGCATTTACAGCACATGCTTCCCTCTCCACTATAAATAGACTGCCTTATGGTAGGTCTAAAATACACATCAACATCTTAAAAAAAAAAATCCTCTCTCTAAATTTGTAAGAAACTTTATGGGCTGTCTTGGTTCTGGTGAAGTGAGTTGCTGGTTGAGATGAAATTGTGTTGTAGTATAGCATCGAATTTCTGATACCATCTTATCTTGGGAGGAGTGACGTTGTGCCCGTTACAACGGTGAGTGGGGCGTCTGTTTTTTCAAGGCAAACAGAAGACTATTTTGTGATTTGGTATCTGAACAATTCTGTATACAATTCTGTTACGATACAGAATTTTCAAATAAGTTTAATGATTAAATTTACCTTGTTATGATTCTATTTTGCTTATAGCAATTCTATTTTCGATTTGCTAGATTGTGACCTTTGGTTTCAAAACAGTTTTGAATCGTAATTTAATTAGCAACCTTATTATTTTGCATGCTTCATGTAACATCCCGAAAATTTTTCTAATTAAGATTCTAACATTCCATTTTTCAAATGATAATTCGTTTTCACAATCACGAAAATTATTTATTGCCAAAAGTAATTTATCTACATTCAAAAAATTTTCTTGCATTTGAAACTTCGTTTCTGCATCGTTTTGGCCCAAATGAGCCGATTTAAGTCCAAACTTAGCCCAATTTCACTCAAATTTCAGCCTAACAAATGGAGGCCCAATCCAAACATTTTCAAAAAATATATAGAGAGAGAGAGAAAATGCAGCTGAATCGGCCTTGGGAGAGGAATTTTCTCACCCACTCCCATCAATCTTGTACCCAAGCTTTTCCAAAAAGCTTCATAAATTGAATACAAGCCCTTGGTCCAATTTTCTTTGCAAAAATGCCCTTCTTTCCTCTCTATAAATAGGATAAAGGCTTGGACATTGTCTTCCACTACATTTGCAAGACATCTCTCTCTCTCTCTCTCTCTCTCTATTTACACATTCTTGGTCTCCATTTTCTCTTCATAAATACAAATACTTGCAACTGTAATTCTTAAGTAAGAAATCACACTTATCTTAACTATAACTTATCACTTGTAAAATGGAAGAAGTAGGAGACACTCATTGAGCCCTATTGATACGCTTAGAACCCTAAGCATATAAGATGCACGGTCTTGAGATGATGAAGTGTAGTCTAACGTAAATATATGATCTTTTATTTTGATGGGTTTCTAAATCAACATTGGAAAAACTAACTTCATCTTTAAGAGTTTAGGACCAAGGGTAAGATTTATGGCTTTGCATTCCCTTCTTGCCTCTATAATCTTGTTCTTGCTTCATTTCCTTCAATGAGAAAATATTGAACTCTATGTTTGATTAATATAATGCCTGTTGGATTTAAATGCTCAATATTCCCTTGAATGATAATTTGAGGACCTTGAATGATCTTATGAATTTTGACCTCATGACTTGTGATTATGGAACTTTGGATATTAGAAGAAATCTTGAGATAAAATGAATGAATTGAATTTATGGACTAAAACATATTTTTTCCTAAAAGTTTGTAAAATAAATTTTGGAACCTAAATTTCATAATTTTGCCTTAAGATTTTGTGTCTGGTAATCTGACTTTTGAAGCTGAAAAAAATACTATTCACGGTTGCTGTTCATGCTCGACTGCGCATCAACAGTGCACAGATCCGCCCGATATAGCAGTTTTGGGCCGTTTTCTTCGCAATCGCGCCCGTTTTTGCTCGCAGACGCGCCCAAGACAGAACCCAAAATTTTATTTTTTTTAAACTACTTTTGCTATTCTAAGTCCATAATTTAATTCTTTGAAATATTTTAAACTTCAAAAAATGATTTTTCCTAAGTTCGAGGTCCAAATTCGAATAATTCGATTGAATCTATCAACTATGTGAATTGTTCCCCGATGTGGCTAAATGTTTCAAATATGTTTTGTATGTTCCGAAATTCATGTAATGATACGGTTTAATGTTTTGAGTACGATCTCTTTGTTCTGAACCTGAATGAATGAACGAATGTTGGGCCTTGAGAATTTTCAAGTGGTATCAAATTAGGCGATACCGAATTGTCAATTTGAATCCCTTGAAAATTTCTGAATGGCGAGTAGTTTGGAAGAATTCTGACAGTAGGATTCCGAAAGGCTACTCTAAGGCACGTGGGGTCGACTGTGCTTTAATGAACTAATGCCGCTCCTTAAGGGAGTAATGGAGGGATAACGATTTAATGAATGTTAAATATTGGAGTTATAAGAGTGACAACCTGCCAAATAATCATTTCAGCCTTAAATGTTTAGTGACATGAATATGAAAAATTTATAACTTATTGCTTGTAATGATTGTTCTGAACCCTTCGATTCGATATTGTCATTACATTTATGCTTCGTTCGTGTTATGTTTCTTGCTCATCCGTATACTGATGATTTCATTTTTACTATGTAGGAAATTAGCTCTTGGAGGAACTTTGGGCTAGTGTATGTATTGGAATGTTTGAATTTGGATATTGTAATTTGGAACTTGTTGGAAATTTTGCACATAGTTGGAATGTAAGTTTTGAATTTTTAGTTGTGTTTTGGATCCTAAGCTATGTTTTGAGAGAACAAATTTGGCTTATAATATCTTGAGACGTTTGATATTTAGTACTGAATGCATTATGAATTTTATGTCATGGACTTTAGATAGTTTCCTTTTCGATCGAGTAACGTTTCAGGCCCAGGAACGGATACTCTAGGATTCCGGAGCGTTACACTTTGATTTCTACAATTATATAAATTGTTAAAAAAAAATGCCTCAACAAATATGTGGTTATCTGATATTTGTATATTGATAATCTGTTATTGTTGTGATTATATATTAAATTCGCAAGTTGATAATTTGTAGCACTTTGTTTATTTTCTCAATTTTCACCATTCTATTAAACAATTGTAATCCAACTTTAATTTAAAAACACAATCAATAAACATATTAATCGTAAATAATCAATAGATATAATAAAACTTAACAACTAATTAGTTTCAAGCATTAGTAACAACTAAATGTTATACACTAATGACAATAATAATAATAATAATAGTAATCCTAACTAGTATAGATATTAATCTTAATATACAAATAAATAAAAATAAATAAGTAAAGAAATACGATTCCACTTTAATCTAAATAATAATATTAAACATAATAACTAATTAGTATTAAAGATATTAAATCATTAATATTAACAATTAATGTAATATTAATAATTAATACTTAGGACTAAACATTAATTAATTAAAATAAAACCTTGGTAATTAATTATTAAACAAAGGAAAAAATGAGAAGAAAAGAAAAAGGAAAATAATTGTGCGTTCAACCTCGCCAGCAATTGACGAGCTGTGTGCCTTGGCCTTGCCCATGCTGGGTAGGGTCCTTCAAATTTTTTTCTTTTCTTTTTCTTTTGTTTATTTTTTTTCCAGTTAAGTTTATACATATTTATGTGATTGTATACATATGAATATGAAATCAAAATAGTTACATAACTTGATTTAGGAAACTAAACTCAAAATTCAAATAAGATTTGAACTTTGAATTGAAGATTAAATACAAATTAAAAAATATATATTAAATAAAAAATTTCAAACATGATATAGAAATGATTAAAAATTACATATCAAATTAGTTAAAAAGAAGAAGAAGAAGTATAGCAAGCTGAGGTGCAATAAAGGAGCTCAGCCATGTCGTCCGAGCTCCAAATTTTGTGATCGGCCATTGCAAATCAGAGAATAAGTTTTTTTTTTTTAAAAAAAGAAAAAGAGAAATTTGAGCGAATACAGATTATGATGATATCACCAGTTTTTATGTTAGGGCCATTCATTTTTCTTTTCAGTTCTAAACCCATTCAATTGTTCTTTCATTAAATAAATTAGATTACCATTACTGACGGCCATAACACATGATGACAGGATCACAACTTCACAAAAGTGATTCGTAATTGACAAGACTCATCCGATTTGAAAGTTTTACATTACCTATGCAAATATGTTCTTTTATTATTTATATAATAGGATTTACATAAATATTTTTTTTATGATAATATTTTTTTCATTTGATCAAAAAATAAATAAAAACAATTTTATGATTCTATCTAAATTTATTCTATTTGATGCGTCTTAAAGGATAATCGTTGCTTATTATTATGTGATCCTTTGTATCATTTAATTAGAAGCTACATTAGTCATAATATTCCCCAAATGACTAAATAACAAAGAAAAAGAATTCCATAGTAAGCATAAGTAATTAAGATCTTTTCTAACCAATCTCTTTTCTAGTCATCACTCCATATAATTTCCTTCTTTTCAATCTGCACTTTGTTGGGATAATGATGCATTTTTATGGGAAAATTGTGATCAATGGAATGATCGATGCGAGAGACATGCTCTCTCTCTTTAAGAGGAAATAGCCCCACACTGGTGTTTACGGTTTGTGGCTTTCGCCTCCCAATATACAATGATCTCGTTCAAATAGTAGCAGTACTACAAACTATTTGACTCCAACGAATTTAAATGCATACTGAAACTCTCTTTAGACTTGGATGGAATGATACTAGAAACTAGAATAATAATAATATAAAGATGCAGACTGGAATTATGCTAGAATATGTGCTGGAATTTTTTATGCCTAGAACTCGAAGTAAAAACTGTATTTATAGAGTATGAAAGGTTGCTTATGAGTAGTCATTTCTTTTCACACACTCTTCGGAATCAAAATTGCAACTCCTGGAACTAAAGTCGCAACTTTTGGGATTAAAAAATTCAACTTCTAGAAGTTCTATCATTCATGAATGGGTGCGACAAATAATAATTCAGATTGAAAGTGAAGCGACGGGACACCATTTAGCCAATAGGTATTTCTAGAATTATAATTAATTAGCGGCTGGAAGAAGAGAGAAATAATTAATTTCTTGACCGGACTTAATTAAATAAATTCCGTTTCAAATGAACTTTGTCCAAAAAAATACGTACTGGGCCTAAAGCCAAATTCCAGTCAAAGTTCTAGTAACAATACCGATTTTATTCCTAGTTCCAAATTAAGCCCAACTAACCTAATTCCAGTTCAAGTACCAGTACCAATTCCAATTCTAGTCCAATCCAGACAAGCCCAAACCCAAGCCCAACCCGTGCCTAGCCGAGCCGAGCAGAGCAGCCTGCCCGGTGGGCGGGCGCACGTGCGCGTGTGGTTTGAGTCGAACCTACATTGGTGTAGGTTCTCCCCCCTCCAAACACTTGTGGTACCCTTAAGGGGTCCAACCCTTCTTTGGTACTTAAGTTAAATGAATTGGAACATCTTTTCTTCTTCTTCCAATGCAGGATTCCTCATTTTCCCACTTTCCATCTTCACCTTAATCACTACTCTTTAATCAACCTTAAGTGGCTCATTTCGTGCATTAATTTCTCATTCACCCAGAAATTATTTTGAGCAAATAATTGCATCGTCATAATTTACCCGCGGCATAAATTATGACAAACATACGAAATTCGAGAAATTAATATTTGAGCACACTTTAATTATTTGATCAAACGGACCAATTTCCAACACACTTTTGGTACTATTCAATGTTAAGAATGATACCATTAGAAAGATATGGCCATAATATAAGAAGTATAATCTGCAAAGGTAATTAATAGAATTTAATTCATTCTACTTCAACTGGCAATGCCAAAACATTGAGTAGATCAAGTGTCATGCTCCAGATCGTGAAATAATTTTTGTTGGCCATAATATTTTTGTTCTTAAATAATTTTCGGATAGTTGTGAAAGAAATCGGTAACGATTGCAAAAATATTTTAGGTTTGAAAAATATGAGCGTGAAAATATAGTTAGGGAAATTTTCAGGTACAAGAAAAATTTAAGAATGTGAAAAAATATTTAATTATAAAAAGAAATTTTCATAATCATAAAAATCGATTTGTCGATAAAAAAATAAAACTTTAAAATTCAATTCAAGAAAATTTTGGGGTATTACATCAAGTATATGGCCATAATCTTATTTCTAATAAAATGTGGATGGACTTCGGAACATCTCTCATCTTATTCTTTCTTGTCAAATGTGGATGGCCTTCGTGCCTTGTGAACATCTCTCACCTTTTTTCAATTCTATTATCCTAAGTGACATACTTTGACATTTAATTTAATATCCATCTAAAGCTAGATTTAAACAAATAAACTTATTATTTGAATTTTCTTACGGAGTAAATTTCATTAGTTCAAATACTTTACAAAATTACAAGCTAATATTTTAAATCACTTCAATAATTGTTCAAAACTTGAAAAGCCCACCTTAAATGGAAATTCAATTTCATAACAAAGTTTATTAAAACTAAACTCTTTTAAATTAAATTATATCAATAGCTATCAAAAGTTGCTCGAAAACTCACCTTCAAGATCTGACACTTGATGGCGGTAAAAAAGTAACTTATATCTGTCCATCTATCTGCCTATGTAACGCCCTGGATTTCAGTGTATTCCGTCCCGAAATTCGGAGTGCTATTCACGTACAATCTTAACTAAAACCATGAGCAGAAAATCCATCATGCTAAATTCATAACTTATGATCCAAGATACAAGCTGAGAATTTCCCAAATTTCATTACAAAATCCAAAGTACAAGTCAAAAGTACCCGTAGATCAAACGGATCTAACTAACCGAAATATTACATTCAGATAACCTAACTATTACAAGCCGACGATCTATACATTCTAGCAAGACATAAATCTAAACGTTCATCATGCCAAGGTACATGCTTATGTACATAATTCCAAAAGGAAAGCTATATACTAACATAAAGCTCTAGTCATCAGTCAATCAACGGTCTAAGAACTTTCATGATGTTTATGGAATCATGAGTCCACTAGCCCAGTAAAACTTATAGCATGGACTAGAGTACAAGATTCAGTGATGAACATATTAAGAACGGAAATCATGAATATGACCTCATATAATATTTCAAAACAGTAGAACGAACAGAATGAACAGATATCATAAATCATATGTCACATTCATGTCAATAAAGCTTATAAGGTTTATTCAAATGTTTGGTGGGTCTGTCACCCTTATCACTCCATTTACAGCTCTTAGCAGACACTCAAGGAGAGTCACAAGCATACAGCTCCGAGCAAGCGCTCAAGGAGAGTCATAAACTTACAGCTCCGAGCAGACACTCAAGGAGAGTCAGAAACATACAACTCCGAGCATACACTCAAAGAGAGTAAAAAACATACAACTCCGAGCATGAGCTCAAGAAGAGTAAAAAACATACAACTCCAAGCATGAGCTCAAGGAGAGTCAGAAACATATAACGCGCTCAAGCAGAGTCAGAAACATATGAGACACAGCCACTGCAGCACGGTTGACCACGAGTCCCAAACATAATCCTTCAGGACCCTACCTCCAGGGCCCATCCGGTCTATCCAATGTATATACAAACATATAGCCTTGGAACAACTGAACATTCGATCATTCAACAAGGCCATTTCGGCATAATTTTTTATCGGCCATCAATTTCAAATAAAAATTTCAGAATAGGCTAAATATATCAATCGATCAATTCAGAATTCGACTATGGACTAGAGGATTTTCATTTCGAAGCACGTATTTCGTTAGAAAAATCGGATATGGACTTCACGTGACTTAAAATAGGGTTTGACAACACGAGAGATCAAATTGGAAGTGGAAACGGGCGCTTGGGCGAGCAAACGGGCGCTCGAGCACCCAAAACATGAATTTTGGGCCGTGGCTGGGGGCTTAAGCGCCCAAGCCAGTGGAAAATTTGGTTCTTTTTCCCGAGAGTGGGCGCCAATGTGCATTTGAGCGCTGACTCTCGCGTTGAAATTCGATTTTCGTCTTTTGATTTTCTTCGAATTTTTGATCCAAAAATACATTTTTGAGGTTCTTATATACGTAAAAACATTTATAAAATATCGCTTCGGATTTTGGTTTTGAAATTTTTTTGAAGGATCGTTTTAACATCGAAATGTACGATTTTGATCATATCACCCATTTTTCAATCGTTCTTAGTTCGTTTCTCCTCTTAGTCCACAGTCCATCATTTAAAACTCGATCCCACACATCAATGTAAGAGTCAAGGAAGATTCTTTTAGTACGGGATCTACATATTTAAGGATTTGAGCATGGATTTGCAAGGATAACAACTATCTAACTTTTCATGCTCAATATATCAATGGGTATCAAGTTCTCAATAGTACAAATATTCTCGATCAAGGAGGGAAAACTGTAAACACATGCTTATGGAGAAGAGGAGATGCCATAAGTCTTACCTCTTGTAGTTTAAACTTGAATATATAAGTGATCCAAGCTTAGTTCCTCAAACACCTAAGATCATATATGCATACATCAAGTCTTATATATATATATATATCATATCATTAACCATCCTTAAGCATGAATCTTAAACCACTTACTTAGAGTTTAGGATGAGCTCACACCACCTTGAATCCCTCTTAAGCCACAAATCGATTTTGAAGACAAGGAAAAATGTGCATGTATTTCTTCTAAGTGCTAGAAGAGTTTGTGAGTTAGAAATTTTCTGCAAAAATCTTTGTCTACAATGGGTTCTATTTATAGAGTGTAAAATGGGGCCAAAATGGAAGAGTTAATAAATTGAAGCTCTCCTAATTCAAATATCAGATTTGGGGACTGATTTGGGACATCCTTGTTTATCCCATCCATGTTGGTAGGCTAGGGCTGCCGCAGCAGCCCTCAGATTTTCAGTCATCCTTTCTTTTTTTTTTTTTTTTTTTTTTTTTTTGAATCTCAATTGTGCTAAACTTGGTCAAATTTGTTGGCTAGATATTGGATTATAAATTGGGCTTGTTTTTGGATCGAAAAATGACGAGAAATTGAAACGTGTTTGCTTGAAAATTTCTCGAATGCACAAAATGTATTTTCATTTTAAAACGATGTCCGATTTTGAAATCAAATAAATTTTTGATAAATCGACGATTCAAGAATTTCATTTAGGGAATTATCGAGTGTTACACTCTCCCCTCCTTCAAAATATCTAGTCCCCAGATTCATACCTCTGTTCGAATAGATAGGGATATCTATTTCTTATAACGTTCTTACGCTCCCAAAAGATCTTAACTTAGAGCAGCTTACGATTCCTAAATCTCTCAAGCCTAATGATTCAAGATACGAGTAGGTTTTCTATGTTCACAGGTTAGTATGCGAATCTTAGAGGAATTGTGGCATTCGGACCAATCAAAGCCGTGCACTTTAATTCTGAATTCAGAACTTACCTTAATTAATTTGAGTGGGATCCATTCCCTCCTCTCCGGTCAGTGCGTAATCTCTGGCTTTAACCTGAGGATGTCCAGCGGTGCCCTGATGCGGCTAGTTTGGCGTCCGAGGGTTTAATCTCTTGCAATTTTGCGGGCAGTCCTTAAGTGAGTATTGGTTACTTCCGCAACCAAAGCACCTTCCTAACTTTTTCAATATTTATCTTCCTTGTGCTTGGTGCCTCCACAAAATCCGTAATTTCCTTTTTCTGTGGCCATCAGGGTTTTTCCTTTATCAGCTGACGGCGTTGTGTTCATCATTTGAGGTTTCTTATTGGAGAAATATTTCTCTCCTTCTTCTTGGTTAGTGGTAATCAACCTCCTTCCCTTTTTCTTTTCATCTATCTTGCGTAGCTCCTGAAACTCTGCCTCGAGCTTCATT
>JACFYI010003710.1:110537-132069 GCA_014898755.1 Handroanthus guayacan
AAAAAAAAAAAAAAAAACCCACAACCAAAAAGCTTGTAAAAGAAAAGAAATTAATAGTGACTCTAAAGCAATAAGCTAACAAACCATTTTGGAAATATTAAAGACATGTGGAATAAAAACTCACAAGCAGGAAATCTAAAGGTTCTCAGATTAGTTTTCCGAATGTCCAAGGCCAAAAGCCCCACGAATTTAAAAAGTCTCAAAGACAAAGTGAATAAAAACTCACCAGCTGGCGAAACCACGGATCTCAGATAAGATTTTCACAAGTCCAAGGCTGAAAGTAAGAGAAAAATAACTCCCTCAATGAGTTAGTTTCCACTCAAATTTGACAGAAAATCCATAATGCAGCAATGAAGATCCTTCTATCCTAGAACTCAATCACCAATAATCTCCACATGTGCAGTGACCATCTTTAAAGTGATGATAGCGATTTGTGTCTCGGACGAATATTTCTCTTCTCTCAAATCTAGATATAAATTTGATAACAGCATGGCAATCTCCACAAATTCTTAGGTTCTTGATAACTCTCAGCGGAGAGCCCTGACTAGTATTCAGAAGACCAAAAACTACAGCCAACTTCTCACTGTGCCCACATAAGATGTGCTCCTTCTCCTGTTCCTCCACATCTTGCAGCACGTAATCAGTATTCGGAGAGTAACCAGCTTTCTTCATTTCCATGCTCAATCTATTTAACCTGTCCAGAATTTGAGCCATTTGAGGAAATAATGTATCACCTGCCAATAGCATGTGTACTTTGTTTTTGACCTCAATCCAACTGCAGCCAGGATTCTTCCTCAATCCCTTATCTCTCATGATATCTCTAACTTTATCCACTTCTTTCCATTTTCCTCTAGAAGCATAAATGTTAGACAGCAGAATGTAGTTTCCTGGATTCCTTGGTTCTAGTTTGAACAATTTACTAGCAGCAACCTCACCCAAGCTCATGTTATGGTGAAGTCGACAAGAACTTAACAGCGCACCCCAAACACAGGCATCGGGCTCAAAGGGCATCTTCTTGATAATGGAATAAGCTTCTTCAAGCTTTCCTGCACGACCAAGCAGGCTCACCATACAAGCATAATGCTCTAGTCTAGCTTCAATACCATGATCCCTGGACATGCTTTCAAAGTAATAGTGCCCTTCTTTTGTAAGGCCACTTTGGCTACATGCAGATAACAGGCTGGTGAAACTAACAGCATCAGGTTTCTGTCCACTCCTCTGCATCCGGAGAAAAATTTCAATAGCTTCTTTTGCCTTTCCATGCATTGCATATGCCCCCAACATCGCATTCCAGCAAACCAAATTACATGCAGCCATTCTGTCAAAACAGCATCGAGCTACTTGGATCTTTCCACAATTAGCATACATATCTATCAGTGCACTGCCTACATAAACATCATTTGAAATGCCCATTTTAAGGGAGAAGCAGTGTGCAGCCTTTCCATGCATGAGTGCTGCAATATTGCCACAAGCCGGAAGTAAGCATGGGATGGTCATAGAATTTGGTTTCACACCAGCTGCTTGCATTTCTCTAAAAAGATCCAAAGCCTCAATATCTTTACCGTGCTGCGAGCAACAAGCTATCACTGAAGTCCAAGAAACAACATTCAATTCCACTCCTTGGTCCTGAAGTTCTTTAAACACCGCCAGTGCCTTGTCAACAAGACCATGTCGAGAGAAGCCTGCTATCAAGGCATTGCAAGCTCCAAGATCCACTTGACCCCTATCTTCAAACACTTTTGACATCTCTAAGGCACACCCACACTTGCCATACATATCAATTAGTGCACTTATAATACACTTATCATCAGCAAAACCAGTCTTGATGACATATCCATGAACTTGAGTGCCTGAATTCAAGTACCCCAAGTCGCCTATTGCAGGAAGAACACTAGAAATGCTAGTCCCATCAAAAGCAAAACCATGTAAATGCATCTGCTGAAACATCAAAATTGCATCCAAAAAACACCCACTTCGATTGAACCCAGCTATCATACCATTCCAAGACACAGTATTTGGTTCAAAACCAAGGCTTTCACTGTCACTAAATACCTTTTTCGCATTAACCACATCCGCTTTCCTTGCATACCCAGCAGCTAATGCACTCCAAGAAACAACATCTCTTTCAACCATATTGTCAAATAATGTGTGGGCACTAACTAATTCATCACATTTTATGTAAAAATGAAACAAAGATGACTGCACAAAAGGATCCAAGGAGAGCCCAGATGCCAAGGAAAACCCATGAACTTGCTTCCCAATTTTAACAGCCAACAGTCCGGCACAAGCCTTAATAACACTTGGCAAAACATGGGCATCAGGGTAAAGCCCATTCGTGAGCATTTGAGAAAAGAAAATGAGAGTGCTTTTATAATCATTAGATTTTGAGGACGCATTAATGAGGGTGGTGAAAGAGAGGACATCAGGTTTCAAGACGGAGAGAAGGTTTTTAGCATCAGGGTAGTGGTGGTGGTTGGCATAGAGTGATAGGAGCTTGGTTCTATAATGAGGGTGGTCAAGAAGACCTGTTCTGAGGAGTTGCGCATGGGACTGCCGTACTTGACAAAGTGATGCTGTGGTTGTTCTGCTTAATACATCCAGAAGGTCTGGATAAATGCTGGAATGAGCTCTAGCTCCACTAACACCATTGACTCCAGGGAAAGTGTGGCCTATGCCATAAAATTCGCTTTGCTTGCTAAAACATGGTATATAGTTGGCATTGCAATCTGATATTGAAACTACAGAGTTACTGTGAAATGAAGCTTTATTGTTTAGAATAGAACAAATATTTCCACTGCAACAAAGTCATAGCAAAATAATAACTAGCATGTCAACTTAAAGTCAGCATTATATAAGCAGATGCTTTGACACTCAAAGAAACATCTGATGCAACAATGAAGAGAAAGGATGGACGATCTAATATCACCTGCTAACAGCATGGCGGGCCTTTCCACGGTTAGTTGATCCAGGAGTGGCAATCATTCGAATCCGGTTGTTTGCATCACGGCCTATTGGGATATCAATGCGCCCGGAGACTGGTGAGGGCACTCCACAAGTAAGACTCACATAAACTCTCTTTACCGTGTGTTTCTTGAACTGTTCGGCTAGATTGGAATGAGAATGCTCATCCTGCCATAGAAGGATATGAAAAAACATACTTCGATACTGTTTATAATTCAAATTCCTAGAACACGTTTGGATTGATGTAAACTGAGAATCAATAACTTTCGGAAGCTGGAAGCAGGATCACCTTTGCAACGACAAGCAATCCACTAGTTCCTTTATCTAATCTATGCACAATTCCAGGGCGTACAAGTGCCTCATAGAGACCAAAACCAATACCTCCACTGTGACCTTGATCTACAGAAAAGACATTGACTTCGTCTCCGGAATCATCATCGATGCCGGGCAGCGCTTCTGGATTGAAATATACAGCGGAGAGTCTGCAATGGCGAAGAATTCCATTTACAAGTGTTCCAGTTCCATTTCCAGGTGCTGGATGAACAACCTGCATTACCGATAGGTTCCATATTAGGACTGTTTAAGTGCTAATCAGGCTTCTGCAACTTGTATCAGATTGCTAAGAGAAGTATCTGGAAGGTTAAGGAACTATTCCAACTACCATCATATAAAGGATATTTATGAAAAAAGAAATTAAAAAATTGGTTTTTGATCTTGAATTTGCCATGCTTTAGACCAGATACAAACTTTCCCCATAAGACCACATGTAAATAATATCATAGGTATAAAGCATGCAACAATAGCATGATTTAATTATGCAATATGTAGAAGTGGCCAAGATTTCTTGAACTTGGTTTCTTTGTCCCTCCAAATACTGTGGCTTATAAAACTGAGGTTATCCTCACAAAACAATGAATGAGGGTCTCTGCAAGTGATCAAAGCCTTGAGAAAAAATAGATATCTAATTGCTTTGTTAATCATCATATTGCTTACATCTATGTGCTGCTTTTACTCAAACTCGTGCAGGAGATTCAAATTCATCACAATGTTCACCTTTATCAGAGAAGGAATAGAAACTACAAATTAATAAAGCAGCTAAATGGGGTTTCTAGAGCTCACCATGTGTGCAGGCTTGTTGACAACAAGCACGTGTTCATCTTCATATACTATATCCAATGGGATATCCTCTGGTTCAGCACTCAAAGGCTGCAACTCAGCTATCGTGCAATTTACTATATCCCCATCTCTCACCAGTTGAGAAACCTTCAATATTACACAACGACTATCATTAACAAACCAGAGTTCCATACGGTAAACTAACAAATAAGATCACACTCTCACCTTCCCCTACACATTGAAATGCGAGAGAACTCATATTCAGAAATGAATTTTCATTTTAAAACTAACCAAGATATGGAAGAAAGAAAAAATCAGCAAACCTTATTGATGGTGTGACCATTGACAGACACCAATCCTGAACGGATACTGGACTGAACTCTAGCTCTACTGATGCCGGTAATGCGAGAAGAAATCCAGGAATCCAGTCTCAGCTTTCCGGAATCCAATTTCACTGTTTCCTCAATTTTGTAGCCGGAATAATTGTTCGGCCGGCAGGGAAACGAGTCCTGGAATTCATGCGAGATGGACCGAGCAGCCGGAGTGGAATTAGAACAAGCACAAGCTGTGGTAATTAGTTTTCGTAGAGAACGATTTCGAGGGTTTGTGGACTGGGGTTTAGCTGGAGACCAACAAAGGTATCGGAAGGACAACATTTTCAGGGCTTGCCTGAACAAGAAAATGCGCTGCTGAATTTGAGGAAGTTGTCCAAGCATGAACTGCCTTCCCAGGGTTCCTGCGGATATGGGCAGATGAGCGGATCATAGCCCATCAAACAAGTTTATATATCTTTAGCCCATTAAATTATTCTCTCACTAAATAAATCACATTTAGACTGATTATGGGCCATGACTGAATCATAAATTCTGAATTGAAATAAGAATCATCCATTTGTTTTATAATATTTATGAAAATGTGTTCTTTTATTATTTATAATAATAGAATTACATAAATAAAATTTTTACAATAAATTGCATCAAATTAAAAAATAAACAACAAAATTTTCTGATCCTCTTTTAATCGCAAAATATTTATTCTGGATAAGATACTATTATGAATGAATTAGATGTGATCAAATTAGAATCTTACTTGACTATTTAAAATTTTTAATCAATATATTTTTAAGTATTTTCATTTGACCACAGTTCCTTTTCCACTAGAAAAAATTATTTACAAATTTATTTCGGTGTTAACTTGGGGATAAAAGTGGAAAAAAATTAAAATATTTATACTTTAAAATATTTATGCTACGTACTTATATTATATATAAAGCAAGAAGGACAAAGATAATTTCTTTTTGGTCCGTCAAGTTAAATGTACAAAAATAATCATATTACCAAAAATAATGACAAATTAATTATACAAAATAATAGCAAAATATTTTTCTTTATTTTTTCTTTTTTAACATTTATTTTTTTATTTCATTCATTTCTTCAATTATAAATTTCTTCTTTTCAATTTTAGTGTCTCCAAATTTATCTTTCGATCATATTATTTTTCATAACAAATTCAAGAAAAAAATAATGACAAAGTAGTTTAAAAAAATAATAACAAAAAAAAATTCTTTAATTTTATTTCTTAATACTTATTTTTTATTTAAGTCTTTTCTTCAATTATACTTTTTCCCCAACTTTAGTATCTCCAAAATTATCTTTCCATTATGTTACTCTACATAATAAATTCAAATAAAAATATTCAATAATTAAGAAATATTTATCATTATTAAGAATAAATCGATATTCGTAATTTTGTAAAAAAATTTATGCATACTCATTGAATGTGCCACAATTGCTAGTGTTCTTATATTCATTGACTTTGATATTGGGCAAGAAAAGAATCATTCTTCATATTTTTATCTGAATCATTTGCAATTAATAGACATAAGAAAGAAAATAAACATTTTTCAAGTTGGATTTGATTATGAACCCATGTTTAGATGGAGTATAGAAATTCTAACTAGAATTCAAACCCATCATTTAAGATCTTTACTTACTATATGATAATACGTTTACTAACGATTTTATTCCAAAATGAATGACATTAATGAAGAGAATCATGAGGATCGCTAGGAGTTGCCCATTGAAAACCTTCTAGTGTTTAAGTTAGTGAGCTATCAATGAAAGCTCGATGATGCTTAAGTTAGTGATCTATCAAATATATAGGTAATCTAATTATATTATTTTAAGCAGAGTCTAATCTATAATTCTATCTCTCTCCCATGGGATGAGATCTATTCTAAATGATATTTCATCTCTTATTCTATGTCTTTAAATACATACCATGTGTATTAAATATTTTCTTATAAAAATATCTAGTAATAAATGCAATACACATGGCATGCATTTAAAGGCACAGAATAGGCATCTATTTAAATTTAATATGGTTACTTCTCTAATTTTTTTATGTATATGTAATTATTAAAATCACATATTTCTTTATATATTTTATTTATAGATGTAAATAAAGTCATAATGAATTTTAACATATTATAAAATTTTGGAATATAATAATAATTAATTGTATGAGTGATTTGATTTACCTATCAATTAATGACAATCATTAATTAATTTTCCCAATTAGTAATAATTAGGCCAACAAGATTCTATATTAAAATAGGATTAGTATATGGAAATATGGGGACGAGATCCTCTATTCCAAATAGTATTTCATCTTCTATTCTCTACCTTTAAATACATATCACGATATTGAATATTTCTTTATAAAAATATTTAGTAATAAATACAGTACACGTGACATATATTTAAAAACATAGAATAAGAGATGAAACATCATTTGAAATACGAGATCCCATCCCGGAAATATGAGTCACTTATAAGGCAAATCAGTTTTTGAAAATGTGAGTGGCAATAACACCATAAAGGAAAAATGGAATCCGTAAGAGTATCCGTAATTTCATTAAGCGCAATCAATTATAACCAATCTTCTTACCAATTTTGTTACCCATAAGTAATAATGTTTATTAATGAAATAATTAATTATTATAAATCATAAATTCTCCACTTTGATAAAAATCAAATTTTCTCAAATCACTTGCACCCTCTATCAACTCTAAGTGACTAATAATGTTAATCCCAAAAAATTAGCACTAGATTAAGTTTTTAATTATGATTATATTTATCATGATTATTTTCCCAGTTTTAAAACCCCATTGAACATATAAACACATTTAGTCTTCTAATTTTCTTCCACACCTCTATAGAATTATTCATTGGGTAGGTTAATTAGGCTTTCTTATATTTTTTGAATATTAATATCTATCTAATACTTTTGATTTTTTTTATGAATTAGGAGAGTTTGTCAAAGAAGATTTGATATTTCAATGTTGAGGCATGCATATTTTGAATATTAGTTTGATTTCTTTCTTTTTTATTTTATCCATTCATTTGATTTATTTTTACATCCACCTTTGAGTTTCATCCTTCATTGTAATTGCAATTTTACAGTTAATTTTTAAAACAAATATCCTATTAACTTAATTCATTAATTTTCTTTGAGGGACGTTATAACATCTTCATATAAATATTACAAAATATATAGTTTCATAGCAATTTGATTATTCCTTAAAATGTAAAGAAGTATATAGACATCATGGTATATAATTTCATATCAATTTGATTTCATTATCTCTTATTTATATGATAAATTGTGAATATACTGGGTTTTATGGCAACTTAACTAGGTTAAAATAAATATTCATTGGGTAGGTTAAACAAGTGATTAATGATTATTATCAAAATACAAATCATTTTCAAAAAATAATTAAGTTTTCTCAATAAAGCGAAAGAAAACTAAAAGCACAGCCATGTACTATCAAGTTCAAAATGGGTGTATATTATCCAAGGGTGAGACTGGACAAAAGGTTTCTCCAATTCTGTAACATGTACATTTGAGTGATAGTGTGTAGGGCGCAAGCTTCACTATCTGGAACAGGTTTCTAGATGCTTCATTAATGGCGGATAGATTTCTCATTTCTCTGTCAGTGCAAGTGTACAATCAATATCAAACTTGAATGCTTGACTTATGTTTGGGGTTAATAGTCATTCCATCATCCAATAGTTTGTAATTATTCCATTTTAGCAGCTCTTTGAGTTGTGGGAGTTTAAAGACAAAATGTTTATTAAGACTTTTAGCCAAAACAAAAATCAACATTTTTTGGAGTGTTTCATCGAATAGTTTGTAGTAACTATAAAACTATATTATCTTATCACATTTTTGAGGCATTCTCTCAAATACCATTCAAAATAACAACAAATATAATCATTAAACAACAAAATTATTATTTACATAAACAAAAAGTGTGTAAAAATCAAAATCTAACCTTCTAGGGTTCTTTGTGTTCTCCCTTCAATTCACCCTTATTTTCCTACTTTTTTCTTTATCTTCTATAACAAGAAAAATATAAAGATTAAAAGTTATTTTGGATTAGAGTTGTAGAATTAAGAGTTTTGGAATGACAAAATTGGATTTGGAACTTTGGGGAGAGTTTCCTTTTTTGTTTCCAATGGCGTGCATGAGAACAGAAGAGGAGAGTGTGAGAGCTGTTGTGTGGCGTGTTGTAACACCCCGGATTCCAGTGCATTCCGCTTCGAGATTCGGAGGCTATTCTCAATTGAAACGAACTAAAACCCATAAGTAGAAAATCCAAGTTTCATTCATTACTTAATATCCCAAAATATTCTAAGATTTACAAACCGGATTTTTCCAACTTACTTCATAGGATTCACATAAACCAATCATTTCTAAAGTTCCGCACAAGTTCCACTTGGCTGAATACACTAATGCTTAAAATGGTATATTCAAGCTAACCTCAAACCTGTTTCAGACATACAAATTACATTTACAACGACCAAGTCAATCCAAAGTGCTAAGGTAACGTTTCAGAGCTTCAGGTGCATCCCGCAATTTAGTTCCTACACATTGGTAATAAAATCATGAGTTTACTGACCCAATAAGGCTCATGGCACAGGATAAAGAGTACTAAAGTGTGGCAAGAACAAACCTTGAGAATAATAATGATTATCGAATTGAAACTTTCAAAACTAATGTTACGAACGGTTAACACATTCAAGTCCTCAACCATGTAAGGCTGAAGGAGTGCAAGATTTCAACGAATGTGATGCGGAGAACAAAACATGAATGTGTTTTTAAACAGGCTTTCAAAACATTCAAAACGATCGTTTCAAATAATATCTTGCAAATAATTTCACATTCATGTCAATAAATGTTTAAAGCTAAATCAATTATTTGGATCACTCTTATCACTCCTATCACATAATCTTTTCATCTCATTCCTCCAAACCACCTTGGAGTCATCACTCCTAAGGATAAACGAAAATCACCTACGAGTAATTACTCAAGAGGATATAACTGGCACAGCCGCCGTAGCACAGTCGACCACGAGCTTAGGAGTAGCTTTTTGGAATCCTATCTTTAGGACTCTTCCAAAACTACTCAACATGCAGGAATCCCTAGGGTTTTGATCGACCACCCGACATCAACCAATCAAGATCCCCTATGAATTCCCAAGGCCTAACTTATTGAACTTCATATAGGTTCAGAACGAACATGGCATAATCAAACATATTGCCCTATCGGGCGCAATTTTTAGGACAAACGGATTATATCTTAACAATAACCTTGTCAGGCATGAGTTTCAAAACAACAGAACATTTTCGAACGAATGGCCACATCGGGCATGAATTTCAGAAAAGACAGAACATATTCGAATGGATAGCCACATAGGCCATGAATTTCAGAACAGATAGATCATGATTGGACATCATGTCATATCGAGGCACAAATTCACGTAATCAAGAGATTTAACAAATGATTCCGATTGGAGCATGAACTTAGAAAATTTATTTGAAACCTTAAGTCATTTTAAAGGAGCGAATTATGGACTTGGTTTGGCAAATCAAATTCAAAACATAAAACTTGAAAAGTAGATTGAGCGCTAGAACGCCCAGTTCATAATTTTGATAGAGAAAATGGGAATTTCGAATAATCATGAAAGCCAATAATTCGAGTTGGATTTTAGACTTAAGAATCATTACGAAACTCAAAATATTTCAAAAGAATAATTTATGAACACATCTAAGGATTTGATATTAACCAAAATGGAATTATAAAGTAAAATAAACTCAATAAACGAATCCTTTTTTAAACTTTGGACTTAGGAAAACTTATTTTCAAGTCATAGAATGTTTTAAAGAGGGATATATAGGTTCATATTTAAAAAATAAAATCAAAATATTAGGATTTCGAAACGGGAATGGGCACTCGAGCGCCCTAATAAAATTTTTGCCCAGAAGTTGGGCGCTCAAGCTACTGGAAAAATTGATGTTTTGAGCGCTAGAGAGGCACTTAAGCACCGACTTGGGTGCTCAGGCTTAGCCGCCTGAGTTGAGCGCTCAGGCACTCACTCTCGGTTGAAAATAAAATTTTTTGTCTTTTGATTTCCTTTGAATTGTTGATCCAAAACCACAATTTTGGGGTTCTTTTATACACATAAACATTTGTGTATCATAATTTTCCAAGTTCATTTTATAAATTATTGGAATATGACATTCAAGTTCATATACCATGTGTTCAAGTTCATAATGTCTGTTTTCTTCATTTTTCTCACAAGAGTCCAAACACAGTCCAAGGTCCAAGATTTATAAGCAAACATATCAACATATTTTCAAGGATAATCCTGGTCATAACAAGGATTACAAGTATTGAGTCATGGGAATATAAACATATCAATAAGAATATAAACGTACAAGCTCAATACACAAATATTTCAAGAGATTAAAGATGGTAACATGTTCATAGAAGCAGGGAAAGAAATCCATAAGTCTTACATTTGGTTCTTTGATTTCGATCCACAATACGTTCCTAGATTCCCGAAATATCCCAAGTGATAGCACTTAGCATTCAATACCAAGATTTCTTGGTTAACATATGACAACTTTTATTTTATCTCGAAATTGCTAGTACTTTAACCGTAAGATTTTCCTCTATAATTAACTTAACTCAATGCTCTTTCTAACAGTGACCCTCGATTGACGATCCAACGGTTGGATCGTCGTTTATACCCATTTAAAATTATCCCTCGTTATTGACCCCTGTTCTCGTGGCCTTGGCAGGTTGCCTTCTAAAGGCCTTTTTGGATGTTTTCCTCTATAGTTTTGTATGTTTCTTGGTTCTATAGTTATCTACACTTGATAAGCTTTTTAACAGTACATCATATAGGCCGAATTGAAGAGATTAAGGTGAGTTTTGAATATTTAGAAGTTGAGATTAGTGCAGAGAGGCAGTGAGTTCCAAGAGTAAAGAAGTGTGGCTGTGTTTGATTTAATTCCATCGCATTAAACCTTACTAAATTCTCCCATAATTTCATATATTTTCTATCATCAAGAACCTCATCTCTTATCAATAATTTCCACATCATATTCAAACTTCATCGCTAGTTATCATACCACAAATTACATATGCATATATATTCATTAAATCACTTTCAATGGATCTCAAATCTTAACTTGATATATACATATAATCTAACATTCTTACTTACCCGAATATCGATGTGGTGTGAGTGAGAAATCCCCGACTTCGTCCTTTGAAGTCCTTTCTTATCACGATCACGATTCCAACTAATTTTCCTCACTACTCAAAAGAAAATGTTGCCCCAGTATTGGTGCGTTGGTATAACAATTCTTTTTCCACAAATAAAATGGTGCAATTAGTTAGTACTGCACCATAATGTCTCCTTGATCTGTGCTTAGTCGTCGGAGTTAATAATCCAATAATTTTATCAAAGAGCAGAGGGATGGAGGTAGAGAAAGAATTGTCTTTTGTTTGGTGTGAGATGGACTAGCAAAGCACAAACTTTTATAAGCTAACTAAGGCCTCCCACTTCCTAAATCTTCCAATGTGGGATAAAGAGTTTACAATACACAAGTCTTCCTCATTTCACAAATTTTTCAATATGGGACAAAACTTACTTCTACTCATTTAACACACCTTAACATCCATGGAGTCACTAATTGACACCAATCCATATAATTTTTAAGTTTCTTGCTTCTATAAATATTATAACTCAATAATCTTTCCTATGATAGGTTTCGATCAACGATCTAATGGCCGAATTCTCATCTATAACACTTTGAACATCCTTCCCGCCACTGCTACTGTTCCTCGGCAGCCTTGGCAGGTCACATTCTATTGCCATTTTCGAGCAATTTTTCTCTATATTTTTTAGTAATTCTTGATTCTAGAGCCATCTACACTCGTTGAGGCTTCTAAGGGTATATAATATGTGTCATTTTGATGAGAAAAAGATAGGTCTTGAAGCCTTGCATGTTGGATGTATTGCTAAGACAGTGGCATCCGAGAATAACATTATTTTGTGTGTGTGTTTGGATTCAATCCTTAAACTTAAAGTCTCCAAATATATTCCAAATCAAAATATTTTTCAAATTAAACTACCTATTTATTCAACATCAAAATTCCACAATCTTATTTCATAAAGTAGAATTTTTCAGGGTGCTACATGTGTGCACTGCTGTCCAGAACTTTTATCTTTTAGGCTTTAACAATTAAAAAAAATGAAAAAATTCATTCTTGACTGAACCAGTTTTATCATTCAACTGGGTTTTGGGCTGGTTCTCGTCGTTTGGCATAGATTTTTCAAGCCACTAGTTTTCAACGGCTGGTCCTGGCCACTTTTTAAAACATTGCCTCTATACAATTATTCATTGGGTAGGTTAATTAGGTTTTCTTATATTTTTTGAATATTAATATCTATCTAATATTTTTGATTATTTTTATAAATTAGGAGAGTCTTTTGAAGAAGATTTGATATTTCAATCTTGAGGCATGCATATTTTGAATATTAGTTTGATTTCTTTCTTTCTTATTTATCCATTCGTTTGATTTATTTTCGCATCCGCCTTTGAGTTTCATCCTTCATTGCAATTGCAATTTTACAGTTAATTATTAAAATAAATATCCTATTAACTTAATTCATTAATTTTCTTTGAGGGAGGTCATAGCATCTTCATATGAATATTACAAAAGATATAGTTCCACAGCAATTTGATTATTCCTTAATATGCAAAGAAGTATATAGATATCATGGTACATAATTTCATATCAATTTGATTTCATTATCTCTTATTTTTGTGATAAATTGTGAATATTCTAGGTTATATGGCAACTTAACTAGGTTAAAATAAATATTTATTGGGTAGGTTAAACAAGTGATTAATGATTATTATCAAAATACAAATCATTTTCGAAAAATAATCAAGTTTCCTCAATAAAGCAAAAGAAAACTAAAAGTACAGTCATGTACAATTAAGTTCAAAACGGTTGTATATTATCCAAGGGTAAGAGCGGACAAAAGGTTTTTCCAATTCTGTAACATGTACATTTGAGTGATAGTGTCTGGAGCGCAAGCTTCACTATCTGGAACAGGTTTTTAAATGCTTCATTAATAGCAAATAGATTTTTCATTTCTCTGTTAGTGCAAGTGTGCAACCGACATCAAACTTGAATGCAAGACTCATGTTTGGGGTTAGTAATTATTCCATCATCCAATAGTTTATAATTATTCCATTTTAGCAGCTCTTGGAGTTGGGGGAGTTTAAAGACAAATGTTTATTAAAACTTTTAGCCAAAACAAAAATTGACATTCTTTGGAGCATTTCATCCAACAATTTGTAGTAAATATAAAACCATATTATCTTATCACATTTTTGAGACAAAATTATCGAGAGAATTGCATATTAACCCCCTGTGATATTTCAAAATAGCATATAGATCCCTGTATTATTTTAAATAGCAATTTAACCCCCGTATTTTTTATTTTATTGCATTTAAAAGGCATTTCGTGTGCGTGGATTACACATATGAAAACTAAGTGTGGGACTCCAAATTTTGCTGGAAAATGACGAGAACACCCCTGGGTCCTTCTTCTAAAATTACCTTATGTAATTACAGCCCCATTTCCTTTCACTTTCATGCCTTTTCCTTTAATTTTCACACCATTTTTCCTCTCCAACCTTCGACTTTGCTTGGGAAAATTACAACAATGGCAAGTTCAAGTGTGAATAGCATGAGAAAGAGAATGGTACAGGCACCCGAGATAAATCTGAGGTTTGGACCGACTCCTTTTTGCAATTGCAATAAAAAATCCCTATCTTTAGCCCTATCCAAGGGTATTTTTCTTTTTCGTAAAAGAAGAAAAACCAGAGATAACAAGGGGAAAGAATTGCTGACTTAATTACTATAATTGTGATTATTTATCGTTCCAATAGTTTCGTTAACTTTCATCGGCGGTGTGTGTCGGTTCATCTCCAATTTTCTGGCGAGCTTTCCGTTCAATTTTGTGAGATTGGTTTGGTGAAGATATAGTGTTAATGGCGGAGGACAGAGGAGGAGAAGCGAAGAGGAAGACGACACTGAAATGGGTTCCAGAAGAAACTGAAGTTCAGATTTCCTTTTGACAATTCCAGGGGCAAAATCAAAATTTTATGTTTTAGACCCTGTTGATATGGGGTTGCGGCATGTGTGCAATAAAATTAAAAACACGGGAGTTAAATTACTATTTAAAATAATACAGAGGTCTATATGCTATTTCGAAATATCATAGGGGGTAATATGCAATTCTTTCCAAAATTATCTTTACATAAATAAAAAGTATGTAAAAATCAAAATCTAACCTTCTAGGGTTTTTGGTGGTCTCCCTTCAATTCGCTCTTCTTTTTCTACTTTTCCTTTCTCTTCTATAACAAAAAAAATGTAAAGATACTACTAGAAAAATATTTATTTGGGACGGCCTTTGCGACATATTTTGGAAATAATTGGTCACAAAAAATAATTTGCGATAGATGTTGCAACCACCAATATCCGTCAAGCGGGGCATGGTAGCAAAATATTGCAATGAATTTTTTGACCCCTAGTTTTAGCAACCACAATTGTGATGGCTTTTGCGATGATTGTCTGTGACAGATACAGTGATGGATTAGAGACATCACTTTGTTTGCGACATCCTAGCCTGTCGCAAAAGCTGCCACGTGGATTGATTAAATTGGGACATGTGCGACGAATATCGTGATGGTTGCTCATGTCGTCACACGTTGTGCGATGTTGATTTCCGTTACAAAACACTACCATGTCGTTGGAAACTTTGCGACGGGTTTGGGCTTCCATCATAAATTTGCGACAGTTTTGATCGTCGTAAATATTATTTTTATTGTATTTGCGACTGTTGCTTCCGTCGCAAAATTTAAAATTATTTTTATATATTTGTGACGGTTTTAGCTATCACAAAATTTTGTAGATTTAAAAAAAAAATTATTTTAATTCCAATTTTATTCTAAAATTAAATAAAACTTGTATCAAATTATATATTCAAACATATTGAAATATCATATAATGCAAAACAAATATCAATTCCGCAACATTATCTGTAATCCTTCAACAACATATCATCCATGATTTGTTCAACAAAATGTCGCCTATAAATGTTCAATAAAATGTCATCCATAATTTGTTCAACAAAATGTCATCTATAATTGTTCAACAAAATATCATCCATAATTGTTTGACAAAATATTACCTTAGTAGTCCAACAACAATAAAAACGATATGTTCATAATCCCTTAACATTAGGACTAGTTCTTTAACAACTTAAACAACACAAAATACTCTAACATCAATCAAAGCTCGTCCTCTCGATCATTATCGCCATTTTCTTGTTCATTTTGATTATGCGATTTAGGCAAAGATGATACATTTTGAGTTACCTCAGGACGAGATAGATATGGGGGAGGTATGAAACCAAAGCTCGATGACAGATAATATTGCAATTGATTAATTGGGCCTAACGGATGTGGAGATTGACGAGGTACTGAAGGGCATGGAGCATGTGGATAATATGGAGCATGTGCTGTAAAATGTTGCATACTCTGGAACATCTGCTAAAAGCTCTGTACGTCGGACTCGAAATTCGATACCATCTTTTCTATCTTTTCAGTCAACTTTTTGTTTGCTATGTGTAAACTATCAATTTTTTTTTCTAGCATCGGAACCCTTTCAATAAATTTTTTATGTTTTGCATATTGTGCTCAAGATCCTCGAGATAAAGATGAACCTTTAAGAGATGAAGCCTCGCCTACAACACCATAACATCGACTTTTCTTTACTCCACCTACTGTCTCTACCCACACCATAACCAATGAAACAAAACATCAATTGATCAATTAATATTGACAAATAACAATTATGGTGTATAGAATATATAACAAATAATAAGTTGTTCAATTAGTGCTTGCACCTACAACTCAGACAGCATATTCTACTAGGACTCTTCACCCCCTTCATTGAACGCATCCCACTCTTCTTTGAACATGTTCTATGAAATACATGTCATAACCAAGTTAATATTTATAACACAAGCATAAAAAATACTTTAATGCACCACTAACTTAGATTTTTTATGTAGTAGATAACTCACATAAGTATTCTTTACACTATCATCTACCTATGCCCTCTCACCCTTGTCGTTTAGAGATGAAAATGTGTGCATGAATGTTTCAGCCGATCCAGGCTTATGTCCAAGTTTCTTCTCCTATAACCAAAGATTATATTAGTAAGCTAATATTATAATGAAAATCAAATGTAGATAGTATTCTTGCAATTACCAATTTATCCTTGTGTACTAGGTGTGAAATACTTCTACCCTAGTGTAGCGGAAAGCCCAGACCACCCAATCCGATGCCCTATTAGCTTTATTTTGAGTACTAATTTTTTGGAAATTTTCTTCTTGCCATTGTTCAAGCAAGCCATGCCAAGCATTCTCTCCAATCCACTCAGGTCTCTGGTTGTCCTCGTGGACTTGATGTAGCTTATTTTTCAATATAATTGATCTCCAATGCTTTCTTGATTTCCATATTGTTCTCGTCGAGCCAACAATACTCCTTCTACAAGACATTGAAAAATATCTAATGTAATTACAACTTCACACATTTGGAAGAGATATAATTAAATTGAAAAAAGAATAAAATTATCTATTGTAATATTGACTACCTCGAAGTCTTTGAACCACATATTTCTAACTTCTTTTGGGATCTTCGTCCAAGACTTCCATGCTCCCTGAAAGCTCTATTTGATCATTTTACCTATCAAACAAGCACAAAGTGACTCCTTAGAAAGCCCATGTCACAAAAGGAACAATATATTATATACTATAATATGACATGTAAACACATTAGATGATAAAATAGACAATAGTTTTAAAATGTCACAAAATATATTAAAAATAAAACAATAGTAAAATTTTATTACTCATCTCCTCAAGCTAGAATAAAGATCCTCTGAGTACTCTCTGAGTAATCACTATTTGTAATAGGTGTAGATGGAACATAACTAATCTCGAACTCGGAGTAGGGCCAGGTGTAGGAATAGATGATGTGGGTAAAGAAGAATGGCTCTGTACAGTATCAGGATGTGTAGGAGGAGGAACAAATGAGTCAGATCCATTAGTAGTTCGAGCAGCCTGGTGCTTTTCTTTTTTGCCTACCGTCTGTAACAAACATAACACTTTAATAAATACCAATTTATTCCAACGCATAACAAATTCATATTAATACATTCAACAATAAGCACAAATTATAAGAGAAAATAAAATATTATTCAATAGGCATATGAAATATTCTAACAACTAATAGTACGAGTTTTTGGTTGTACCAATCAATCATCATAACATATAAGGCCAATTATCGTCATCAACCTTGTTATCATCTTCCTCATTGTCATTCGGATCTTGCTCATCATCATCTTCACATTCGCCTTTCTTAACATCAATCTCTTCTTTATCATCACCTATAACTTCAAGGTTTTCTATGTTGATCTCTTCATAATGCCGTTGACTGTCAGCTAATTCCCCTATCGGATTGGTGTTAATAACTAAATTAACCATTGTAGATGGTTCTTGCAAAGGATCCTATATAGTATGCATTTGATCCACTCTACTTCTTGGTCTTGTCTTGATTACAAATCGCCAATGAATCTTATCCCTTTTTATACCCGAATATGGAACATAATACATTTGAGATACATGTTGAGCAAGAATGAATGGACCAAACTTGGGATATTTTTTATTTTGTTTGATCTCAACAATTCTATATTGCTGGTGTATCCTAATCCCTTTGTTAGACACAGAATCAAACCAGTGACAATTAAAGAGTACAATTTTTTTCTCAGGAACACTCAGATACTGTAATTGGATAACTTCATTAAGTTTTCCATAAAACTCTGATGAGCATTCACCCTTTGTGCACAATCCAGAGTTACAAGTCTCTTATACTCTGCCAATGAATCTACATGGAATAAATATCCATTTACAAAAAACTTTTGCCAGGTCTTAACTTGTCTCATAGGACCCCATGTTAGATCCTTCAGATGTTGATTTTGTAACATATTTTGTGGATTATGTACTTATGCAAACCAGCGCATTAACAAATGAGTTATAATAGAACAGATTTATTTATTGATATTTGAACTTATATTCTTTATACTTACAAAAGAGTGGAATCAATGCACAAAGTGGTTCTCAACAGATTGTTCGACTTGTTCCTCAGTTAAGTAAAGCCAATTTTGTCAAACCAATGTCTTTTACATCCTAAAATATAAACATTCATGAATATTATATTTCACATTTTCTCATTTAAAACATTGATAAAACCTTAACTAGGATAGAATTGAATACTTACTAGAGAAAAGGTACAACTTCATCACAATTTATAAGCACAAGGTGGGAAGCAGCCTTCAACTCAGCATCACTCAACCATCTACTGATAGACTTCCCAGCAGGGTGCCCGGATTGATTAAAAATTGATAGAGTACGGGAGGATTGATCATTCCATCCCTCAATTTCATTTCGTCTACTTCTTATGCTCTTTGATTGAATGTCAGACTCAAAATAGTACGATGATTCTTGGACTAAATATGCTTCACATATTGAGCCCTCAACTCCAGCTCTATTTTTTAAATATATCATTTGTAGAGTAATTGACAATTTAGTATACGTATCGCAACTTGGCCACAAAGGTCACTGAGCAGTAGCCAATACGTCATAGAAGCATTGAGCTTCTCTATTTGGAGCTCCCTTTGTAATGACATTCCTCTCTTCGTCACAATTAAACTCTACTCCATATAAACTACCCCTCATAGCATCATATATGAAATTTTCATATCGATCATATTCCTTATCAAAACAAGGTTGAGCACTACTCAAAGCCCCTTCATGCTTATTAGAACTAGGTGGTTCAGACTCCCCATGCTTCGTCCAATACCAATAATTAGCCATAAACCCATACTTCCATAGATCTACATGCGCTTCATCAGGATCCATAGATCTCATGTTTTCATGTTTGGAACAAGGGCACCTAATTTCTTTATCTTGGAAATATTGAGGAGGCATACATGCAAAATCAATAAATTGTTTAACCCCAACTACAAATTCTGTTGTATAATCTTTTCTATTTGGCAAAAGTTTATCATACATCCAACTATGTTCAGTACGAATATCCATTTTTTGTTTTAAAAAAAGAAAAAAAAATCCATTCAAAAACTAATCAAATAATCCAACATATAAATGTAGATCCAACATATAAACACATCAAAATAGATCAAGTATTTCCACATATATCAATCAAAAATAATTCAACAAATATTTCAAACCCTAATTTATATTCAAATCCTAACATACCTTCTTAATATTCCTATTATCTCTACTTCACAATGTTGAAGAAGAATTTTCAATAATTGAATAAAGTTAATTTATTTGGAAAAAATGGGCCAAAGCTAAACAATGACTAATCCGCTCTTAGAACATCATAAAACCATATAGTCCACTATGAAGTAAATTAAATAAATGTCTAACAAATGCAAATATTAAAATTTATAAAGCCTACCTTAGTAACTCCACCATTTTTCTATAAATCCTACCCACCATTTTTCTATAAATCTAAAAGTGAAAGCAGACAAAAATACTTTAAAGTACAAAGAGAATAAGTTGACTTCCTCCTTATTGTTTTTTTTCAATGAATGAGGTTATAATCACTTTGAATGTTTAGAATAAAAACTTTTAGCTAAAAGATCAAGAGAACAAACATTAGGTGATCAAAATTTAAATTAGTTGGTGCATATTAGTCATTCTCATCTCCATATAACGAGGGTGAAAACCATGAATAAATTTTGGAATATTGTGAATTTTATTTGATGATCAAAGGACTTCGAAACAGTAACCAAAAGAAGGAAAATTAAACTTTTATGATTGAAAGAATGTAAACTTTATGTTGCGAATTTCATTTAATGATTAAATGGTCTTCAAGAAAATAACCAGAAGAACAAGGGTAAAAAAAAAAAAAAAATCAAACTTTTATGATTAAGGAAAAAAGAAAGAAAGAAATGTGATGTTGCTTGTCTTTTTCTCCCATCACTGTGCCTCTCCGTTCCTTTTGAGTACATTGTGTAGCTAAACAGGGGCCTACAGAGGGTTGTCCGAAAGAACCGTGGCACGATTTACATTGTAAAATTGATGGTCTAGCAGCATATGATATTTTAAGAAACTTTGAAGAGGGTTGGCTCAAGGCCTCAAAGAGCCTTCGGCTTTAGAAAATGAAAAATTCATATGATGATTCATTACTCAAGCTTGAAAGAATCCCAGACATAATGGAATAGCCGAGGTTGATGCTACAAGTGAAGATGATCTAGAGGCTTGGAACATCCAAGTTTGCTAAAATTATGCTATAAAATCTTTTATCCAAATACCCCCCCAAGGTTTAACATCATTTCATAACATCCTCATGATTTGAGAAATTACATTAACACTCGTTGTTATCTAGTAAGTTGTTGGAAAACTTAATGTACTCTATCTAATATTACAAGTAGACCCCCTAAATCCACTTGTAATGTTTCAATCCATATGTTCCAATCAATTAAAATAATACAGATGCCTTTGCAGTCTAGAGTAAAAGAGAACCCATAATGGATATCACTGGACAGCAATATATTTCCATAACAGCACTTTTTGGGCAACATAATATTAAAGAAAAATCAAACATATAACCCAACATTTAATGGCAAAATAATATCAAAAAAATACATACCTTTCTCAATCTTCTCTCAAAGTTGACAAATCTACAATGAATTCCAAAAACAAAAAAGAAAAAAAAAAATCAATCTTTTTCAAAAAAAAAAAAAAAAAAAAAAAGAAACTACCGCCTCTCACCGGCGAGATATGCGAAAATAAAAATCACTGAGATCTCGTCGTCCTCTTGCCAACGGAATATGGGAAAAAGAGAGAGAGAAAAAAAAGGTCGAAAAGGGATGTTGTGTAACGCCCCGAGATCCGAAGTGCTACTCGCAAACGGACAATCAT
>JACFYI010003710.1:134527-157728 GCA_014898755.1 Handroanthus guayacan
ACGTAATATGAGTTTTCAAAACGAAGAATCCTCTAGTCCCTAGTCCAATACTTGCTTATTTGAATTAAATGATTGACTAAACTTCCGAATTCACCGTTTACTTATTATTAGTCAATCAAAACGTGCCAATAGCTTCATGATTTTGGTACACTTGATTTGTTCTGATTGTTCTTAGCCTACTGTTCGGACTGTCTGTTGGGCCCGGGGAATTTATATGAGTATCGGATTGGGCAATACCGGGTTGTCAATACGAGCTTGTATGAATCCTCACCTGTGGGATAATCCGGACGACCCTGGAGGTAGGGCTCCGAGGGATTATTCTGAAGCACGATGGTGCTTTACTGACTATTGCTCTTTCGAGAGTTAGAGGGATAAGGATTTTATTTGTTTATGTTGAATATATAAGGGTGATAGACCTACCAAAATCTTGCTTCTGCCTTATGACTTGAATGTGATACTTGCTATTAATTTGATCTGTTTATCCTGAATGTTCTGTACTATTTATTGAAATCACATTCTTGTCCTGTTGTTGTTATACACATTTGGAACTCTTTCCGTTTCTCTTGTCATGCCATAAGTTTTACTGGGTCGTGTGACTCATGACTCTACCATATTATGTAGGATCTTGAACCCTGGATTATCAGCTAAAGATTCGAGCCTGCTTAGTATAAGATTGTTTATGGTACTGTTTAAGCATGTAATAGCTCGACTAGACTTTTGAATTCACTAGTTGTAAACTTTAGATTGTTGAGCTTAATTTTTGGAAACCCTGTAATATGTATGACATTATTGGTATGAATGTAATTTGGAGGATTTACTTTGGAGGATTTTAGTTTTAAATTTGCACATATTAGTGTTCTATTTTGGCCTTAGCTTGATTGTCCGACAGCGAGTATCGTCCTGGGCCACAGGGCGAGTTGCTGTCGCGGCTCGGGGCGTTACATAAGCTAGGTAAACAATTGACAATTGATTGTATCAAATTTTATTATAATAACAATCTACATATAACTTATATATAAAAAGTAAATTTTTGCGGGGCCAAGTGGGGTCAATTGGCTTTTTAAAACTAAGTTAATTTATTAATCTTTTAGACTTATTCATATTTTAAAATTAAAGTTTTAATTTTGTAATTATTTGTGATCAACATATTTGTCAAAAGTATTTACAATTTTTACTATTTCTGACAATTTTTTGACCTCCCACAAAACTAAGAAAAAAAATTAATTATTTTAGTTTTGCGACCTTCCTAGACGTCGCAAAAGTTTTTATTTTATTTTATTTTTTGTCCAAAATTTGTGACACCTGATTCCTATCGCAAAAGATTTTAACTTTGTGGCCACTGTTTTGTGACGCACATATCCGCCACAAAAGCAAATAAAAATTTTAATTAAATATTCTTGGTTTGTGACATTCCATGTCCGTCGCAGAATTTTGTTTTCTTTTATTTTAATTTTTTCTAACTTTGCGACGCCTTTCGTCACCAATTTTTTGCCTTTAAATCACAACCAGAGAAGTTGGCGCCTTTGTGACGAAAATTGCAACGCACTATAAAGCTGCAAAATCCATCGCAATATGCAATAGCGTGTCGTCAATCGCAACCATCCATCGCAAAATCGGTTTTTTCTAGCAATGAGATTAATAGATATTTTGGATTAGGTTTGTAGGATTAAGAGTTTTGGAATGATACAATTGGATTTGGAACTTTGGGGAGAGTTTTCCTTTTTTGTTTCTAGGGTTTGCGTGAGAACAAAAGAGAAGAGTGTGAAAGCTATTGTGTGGCGTGTGCACTGGTCTCCGGAACTTTTGTCCTTTAGGCTTTGACAAATAAAAAAAGAAATGAAAAAAATCGGTTCTTGACCGAACCAGTTTTACCATTCAACTGGGTTTTGGGCCAGTTCTCACCATTTGGCATCGATTTTTCATTCCACTGGTTTTCAGTGGCTCACTGATCCAGAGAGGCGGCCGGTTCCCAGTTGAACCAGCTAGTCTGGGCCGATTTTAAGAATATTACCTCTATACAATTATTCATTGGGCAGGTTAATTAGGTTTTCTTATATTTTGAATATTAATATGTATTTAATATTTTTGATTATTTTTATGAATTAGGAGAGTTTGTCAAAGAAGATTTGACATTTCAATCTTAAAGTATGCATATTTTGAATATTAGTTTGATTTCTTTCTTTCTCATTTTATCCATTCGTTTGATTTATTTCATTATTTTCACATCCACCTTTGAGTTTCATCTTTAATTGCAATTGCAATTTTACAGTTAATTATTAAAATAAATATCCTATTAACTAATTCATTAATTTTATTTTAGGGACGTTATAGCATCTTCATATGAATATTACAAAAGATATAGTTTCATAGCAATTTGATTATTCCTTCAAATGTAAAGAAGTATATAGACAACATGGTAAATAATTTCATATCAATTTTATTTCATTATCTCTTATTTATCTGATAAATTGTGAATATATTGGGTTATATGGTGACTTAACTAGGTTAAAGTAATATTCATTGGGTAGCTTAAACACATTACATATTTAGTCTCCTAATTTTCTTCCACGCTCCTATACAATCTTTCCTTGGAGAGATTAATTAGGTTTTCTCATGTATCTTATTAAATATTAATATGTATCTAATACTTTTAATTATTTTTATGAATTAGGATAGTTTGCAAAAGAAGATTTGGCATTTCAATCTTGAGGTATGTACATTTATCATTGAATACATCAAGTATTTTGAATATGAATTTGATTTCTTCAGTTCTTATTTTATCTATTTGTTTTATTTTCACATCCACATATGAGTTTCCTCCTTTAATTCATTGTAACTGCAATTTCCCAGTTAATTATTAAAATAAATATCCCATTAACTTAATTCATCCATTTTCTTTGGGAGATGTCATAGCATCTTCATATGAAAATTACAAAAGAAAAAATTTCATAGCAATTTGATTAATCCTTAACATGTAAAATTGCTAAGGAACGTCATGGTATATAATTTCATATCATTTTGATTCCATTATCTCTTATTTATATGATAAATTGTGAATATTTGGGTTATATGATAATTTAACTAGATTAAAATAAATATTCATCAATTACGTATTTTATCAATTAATTTTACCAGTTCTCTGTTAATTATAAATTCACCATTTAATATAATATATTTTAATATCTTCTATTCTCCGAATTTGCAAAGTTACCAAGTATTCTTAACAAAAGTATTTTTAATAAAGGGCTTCCATATAATCAGCTTAAATTTAAAATAATGAAAAAATAGAAACTTGTGGTGGAGACGGGAGACATGGTAACTGACACGAGATAGCATAACACACAGATTATTAGAATACTCAAATACTCAAATGCCATCAAATCCTATCTTGTATCTCTGGCGATTAAGCAAATCCATATTCAAATAATTGAAAAATCACATAGGCATTCCAATTAACGTAAGTTCCCAGAATGCTTCCAAAATCAAATTGGCTTATTAAATGTTTTTGTATGAAGAGAGTTAGAAAGGAAGTAAACTAATATACACTATAGAGAGAACACAAATATGTGTGGCATTTTCAAAATAGAAGCTCATAATGCCCCATATGTTAGTAGTCCAGCAAGCATATTAATGGTCTGTCTCAATGATAAAATGCTAAGTAATGCAGCATCTAGTTGATTTACTGAGTGAAGGCACCGGTACTTGCCCAATTCCACCTACTGGAGCATGGTGATAAATTTTTTAAATTGGCGAATGTAAAAGGAGGCACAAAACTCTGTTCTAACGTATTATTTCTAATTCCATTTTCACTTGTTAAAAAAAAAAAGCTTGATTTTTATTTAATACAAAACAAGTTATATTGCATCAGAAAAGCATTAATTATTCATCCTGATAGTTTCATTTGCTACTATAGTCGTGAGTCAATATTGAACAAAATGAAGGGCAAAGAAAGCAATTTAGCAAAACAAAAGCATCCCAGTTTAAAGCTATCCAATAAATTAATGATAAAAAATTCCATCTAGTGAGTAAACGGGGATGTTACTTCCATAAAAAGGAAACCCATTAATTTTAAAAGCCAAAACTAAAGAAAATTTGTTTATTCTCCATCAATATGGTTTAAAAATTTGTTTATTCTCCAACAATATGGTTTGTACTTACCATGTTCCAAGGCATAATATGTAACTCCCCGGGTCACGATAGCACTTTCGCCTCGTGATCCGGAATGCTACTCGCGGTCGGAATACATTCTACAACCAAAACAGGATACTAACATGTGCAAATCAAACTAAAATTCCCCGAAAAACTCATTCATACCAATGAAGATTCATTCATAATACATATCTAATCAAAATAAGTACAACCACCTAAATATACAAGCCATGAGTCCAAAAGTTCTAATCGAGCTAGAATTACATGCTTAATTACAATACCAAAAGAAAACTATACTGATCAGGCTCAATTTCTTAAGTCAATATTCCATGTCCTAAGAACCTACATGATATAGTAGAATTGTGAGTCAAACGACCCAGTAAAACTTATGGCAAGATGATAGAAGTGAAAGAGTTCCAAGTCGTAAGCATTTGGACAACAAGACAAGAATGTGATTTCAATAAACAGTTCAGAATAATTTAGAATGAACAAATCAAGTCGATAACAATAACAAGTATCACATTCAAGTCATAAAGGCAGAAATAAGCATTTGGCAGGTCTGTCACCCTTATATCTTCAATATTTTTCATATAAGAGTCTTATCCTTCCAAACTCCCAAAAGAGCAACATATACAGTAAAGCACAGCCAACGTACGTGCTTTAAAATAACCCTTCAGAGCCCTACCTCCAGGGTCATCCGGATTTTCCCACAAATGAGGATTCACAAGAGCTCGGATTGACAACCCAACGTTGCCCAACCTGACACTCACGTAAATCCCCAGGGCCCAACAAACAGTCATTCAGTAGGCTACAAATAAACAGGATAGTTCAAATGTATTGAAAATACATGAAGCTATATGGCATGTTTGATTGACTACTAATAATTAAATGGACATCTCAGAAACTTAGTCAATCGTTTAGTTCGAACAAACTAAGATTAGACTATGGACTAGAGGATTCATTGTTTTGAAATCTTAAACATACTTTAAAAAGATTGGATACGGACTCAATTCAACCAAACGAAGTCAAAAAATGCATTTTGAGCTTGCTGAGGTAGGCGCTTGGGCATCGGTTTGGGCGCTCAGGTGCCCAAACAGTAAGATTTTCCAATGCTCTGAGCGCTTGAGCGCTCAGCTTCTGGAATTGGACCAAAAATTGCAAAATTTTGGAAATCATCTTCATATGCAATAAAAGCTCATAACAATCAACAATATCATCATGAATAACATGCTTATGAGCTTAGCAATAGAATAACACATAAGGCATGAAATGGAACATAGGCTCAAGAATAAGAGAGGAAGATCCATAAGTCTTACTTGATCAAGCTTGTCTTGACAAGGTATTAGATGTTTCAAGCTTTGAGTTAACCACCTAACGACAACCAAATCATGTGTTAACTCCCACATAACCATATCAAAATCACTTAATCTAACATGCTAGTACTAAGCTTACCAAGGTTGAAGTGATATCCCCCAAGTTCCCTTGAACTACCTTTTTACTTTAGCAATTTGATCAATGTGTGTGTGTGTGTGTCGGATGAAGAAGAAAACACAAGGAGAGAAAGCTCATTTTTTTTGCAAAAATGGAATGAGAATGTAGGCACTAGAAAATTCATGCTTCATCATTATTTATGGAGGAAAATTGGTTCAATACTTGGCTCACAATTTCTTTCAATTTTAAATGAAGAAGCCAATCCTATGATTTCATGAGAAATTCGGCTAGACCATGCTGCCATTTGAAAGTCTGATTTCCTTGTTTCTTCTTTTTTTTAAAAAAAAAAGTTAATTATTTGGGCTGAAATGCATGGCTAAGTTTGGGCTTAAATTGAATGGGTTTTGGGCCTATTTTTAGGCTTAATAAAGTCTTGTTGGGCTGAAATTTTCGTAACAAATCGAGACTCCGACGAGAGAAAATATTTTGAACATGTGAAACTTATTTTTGGGATTAAATCGTTTTTCGTTTTATTGAAATCGAAATAATTTGAGAAAATCGGCGATTTGTAATTTTAATTAAGGAAATTCGGGGTATTACATAATAAGTGTCTGAGAAAACTCGTAAGACCTACAAAGCACAATAAGTATTTGAGAGAACTATTAAGACCTACTTGTTTAAATATGGTAGTTGTCCCAAATCCACTATATCCAATCAATAGAAGTTTTTGAATTGTTCTCTGTTCAAGATATTCTGGCATAGTCCAGCCAATCATGCTACTTGCTTGCTCTCTACAAGGATGAGATGATTTGGAAGGAACTGGGAGAGAAAGTACAAGACAGAGCAACATTGTTCCAGCCTAAACGGTATAGCAATATGATAGTGAAACAAGATGATGATAGCCTAAAAGAAAATAAAAGCGCAATGGTATTTCTGCTTTTTGGCTTGAAATATCAAAATAGATTTGATAGCAAACTTTGCCCAAATATAACCTTTTTCTTGTTTTTTTGTCCCTCTTCTTGGTATGAACCATCTTCATTCACCCAAAAATGTGGATTCCTAGAACATTGAACTCCTGTTAACTACAAAGTTCACAAAACACAAATTTTAACCAAACAATGTCAAGAGACAAGTTCTCCAATATACATTGAGCACACGGAAATGTTGACCTTTAACATATGCAATTCTACTTTGGTGATCTCGCGACCATTAATATAAACTTGGGTGTTCCCATTGCTAGCATATGATTTAATAGGACTCCCAACATTGAGACGATGGCTAATAATTTGTAAAGGTTGTCCTTCCTCCAAAATTTAGCACATTGTCATAGTCACTGCAATAGCTAAAAATGTGTGTCAAAATTTAGGGATAATGAGTTAAGGTTATAACCCTCACCTTTTCCCAAAGACTCGATACTTTGTCATACCAATAATTTCCTACTTTGAGCTTATTCGGTGGATTAGCGCAGCTCTGCAGCATGATTAACTCATCATGTAAAGAGGCCTACCATTTACATAGATATACTTGGGAGGCAATTGATTCACTTCACATAATCTCTCAGCTTTCATGATCTGCTGAACCTCCAGATCATTGAGCAAACACTTGAGCAATCTAGAACTTTTTCCCAAATAAGCCCGCTTTGATTCATCAATGGGGTATCCAATGCAAGTGATGCACTTTCTACCCTCAGGCACAAACCCAATTGCTCAAGCACACAATTACTACAATACTTAGCATCACAAACCATGCATACCTCCTTTTTCGTAAATCAATTTCCTTTAAAGCACCGATAACACACTCCTTTCCTCACCTTAACAGCAGGTTGTTTCTCATCATCAGACTCAAAACAACTAAAATCCTCATTAATATTCTCATCATCAGACTCAATATCACAAAAGGTCACCATAGAGGCTCGCGGAATGCTATATTTACTAATGTGTCCCAAAAAAAAAAAAAAACATGGAACTTGAAATGGAGCTAGGGGTAGAGATGCTCTTAATAATATCAACTTTTAATTAAGATGATTGGAATAAAAAAAAAAAAAAAGGACTAGATTTTAAACATAAGAAATTTTAAGCATAGAAGATCCTAATATTAATTTTTGGTTAACGTGATTGTTAAAAAACACACTAAGATCTAAATTTTAGTTCATCCAAACATACTGAGATATGAATTTATATTGGCTTTTGGGTGGCCCATAAATAATTCTTTGATTGAATGAATATGACTTGTAACAAAAAAATGACTTCATAGTTGATTTAAAATGGTTGATGCATTCGTTATCCTTACAATGTCAAGAATGCCTCTGTTATGTTAACGATGCCCCAAAATGCCAATATTCTTCTTACAACTTGAACTTGTCCAAAATTCCAATCATATTGACATCTCAAGCAAGTGGCCTATCACAAGTGAGCTCAGGCTATCTACATTGGCATGGATATCACAAAAACACACAAAGGAGCTTGTATAAATAGATACATGCTTCCTTTCCATAGCTTCTTCTACTTCAAATTATGACTAATATGAAAGAACAATAGAAGCAATGAAAGACAACTTCTTTCACGGAACAATTATTTACATGCCATACTAATACATGCACAAACCTCTTGTTTGCTTCAGCAGTCGGAAGAGATACACATCACTTGTTCACATCATGATTCTAAAGCTTTACTGGTGATGACGGAGGCAAAATTGACTATTGTGGATTTTTGTGGCTATCGAAGCTGTGCTACTAGAGGAAACATTTCTATCGAGCGAATGAATTGCCTATATAATGGATAAGCACATATCTTCACTCGTGAAAATAAGGCTATCCTTAATTGTGACTCGTTTATGGCTTCATTTTGTGGGTTCAATGCCACAGTAGAATAATCTGCCACTACCTCTAGTAATGTCAGAAATGATCACAATCTCTCCATTTAAGACAAATGTACAAGTTTATTGTCTGGAGTCTGGACAAAATTTCAAATCATCAAGAGACAAAGTTAACGACAGGCATAATTGTGTGGCAGAGGCATAACTTCAGGATAATCTATTTCTTATTTTAATCCAAGAACAAAATCACACTGGGATTCGAAATATAACCGACATTTAGTGCACTATAAATGCAACTATTGTCAGTTAGAGCTAACAAGAACCTCTGTCACTTTTCTTTTGGATTTTCCAAATGCTACGTCGAAGCTCACATCCTTAGAAGGGCCATTGTATGAACCATGGTCGTCATGGTAGATGGCACATTTTCAATTTGATTTTCATGGCTCCCAAATGCAATTAAGGGAGAAGGGGTCCCCAAAATTTGAGTCTTTGGCTCTCTCTTTTCGCTCAGAAACCCCTTTACGAAAATAGAAGACATTCATTTTCTCCAAGAACTTTTGACGAATAGCTAGCGTGATAGAATTTTTTCCCAAAAACTTATCAACTCTTTGCCAGTTGCGTCCACGCCTTGAGGGAAAGGAGATTAGAATTTCTGAAGATACAAAAAGAGCTAATATTTTATAATAGCTTACAATTGCCATACAATTCTCTACCCGATTCTTATATCCTTCAATTTCCTTTAACCTCTTCCCCAAATCGTATATGCCATGGGCAAGGAGATTTCGCTTTTCAGAAATGGAACGATTGGGATTTAAACTAGATAGAGAAACTTCATCTCCTCTTTGCAAGTTCGTTAATACCCTTTTAAAGGAGATTTTGATTTTCCAGAAATGGAATGGTTGCGTTTGAAATTACATAGAGAAATATCTAATGATTTTTATTCCATTTCTCTAGATAGTTTTATGCAAATTAAGGAGCGAAGCCAATTTTGAAATACAAAAGAATAACCTTCATATGGCTTTCGCCATGGAAGAGGACGAATTGTGCTGTTAAAAGAGATGGGTGCATGAACACGAGAGATAGATGATTGTTTCCCAAATTTATTTCTTCTATTTTTTTATTAATTGTTACAACAAGATGATATATTTTAATTTAAAATACAATATCAAGCCACAAAAATTTAACACAATAATTTAATGTAAATATAACCATAATTTATTCTGAGATAGGATTAAGAACACATGGCATTTATTTAGAGAATACCTCATGTAATTGAGGTACAGCAAAACCTCACCCTAGCCTTGCCCGTGTAAGTAATACTCTAACGAGCCGTTTGATACAAGATCTCATCAAATACTATTGAAAAGCCTAGTGGAATCTGTAGAATTTAAAATACTAAATACCCATTTGCTAAAGAGAAGTTTCAATTGAATTTGGAATGCCACAAGCTCCATTTCATGTTTAATATGGTGGTATGGAATCTCACTATTTTTGTCAAATCCCTAATTTAGCCTTTAAATACTTCAATACCAATATCATAAACCATGCTATCAAATGCACACTTTTAAGATTCAAAACCTTACCAATGGTCCAAATTCTGAAAATAGTGAGTACGACGATCGAGAGTGGTGCGTCTTGTTTAAATTATGGAATGACTCTTATAAATAGGGCTGGAAAATGAATAAGTGTGGAACTTTGCAATCATATTTTCATGTTGTATTTTTTTCCTGTTCTTCTTTTGTTGTTCAAGAATATTTGCAATTAAATTGGGTGTCTGCAAAGGTAATGAATTATCTATACTACAATATGCAAATTTCAATTAATTAAAATTTGTATTACCTTTAATCTTTTTCTTTTTTTTTTAATATCGTATGATGGAGGATTGATGGTTTTTTTTTCCAAACAAATATATCTTAGGCACCGTGTGTATATCAATGCAGTTGAAACCGTCCCCTATGTGCTCATGTGGGTACGGTACGATGGTGCTTCGACAATCTCACATTAAATTGAATCCAGGACATTGGTTTTATAAGTGTCCGATTGGAGGTAATCACAGGAGTAACTTTATATAGTATGATGAATTTTGAAGGTCTTATCCGACACCAACCAGAGGAGGACGATGGCGAATCTATACACAGTGTAATGTTATGTCATCAAAGGTCACTTTATTAGGATGACATAGTCCTATATGTACCCAAAGTTCGGAGACGATGCCGGCTCGCACGTCCCAAGCAAGTACTGTTGTGAAAACATTGCATAGTTTCAACCAACCTATGGTGTTTGCATTTGGTGGTTGTGCTATATGTGCATGTTTTATGCTTATCGCATGTGTCACTTATGTCATGAGCCTTATTATTGCTATGTTTATTTAAATGTTATTTTACCCAGCAAAGATAACGTCTCTATTATTCAACAATTACATATATTAACATACATTGCTTGCAAAAGAAATTTTAATATTTTGTTATAACTGGAATTGTCATATACATTATTATGAAAGAATCCAGGTCAATATCCCCTTAAATGATTTGATATAATCTTTTCATTGTGCACAAATAAATCCAAATCCCCATTGTTATTGCATGGCCGCCGTTTTCTTAATCTGCAGTCTCTATTGGGAGCTATCCTATTATGAGCTGCATTTCCCAAAGCTTCTTAGACCAAGTTTTTTTTAAGTGAATTGTAATCTCACCTCACATCAACTCTATATTTACTTCACATCTACATTAATGGCAAGGAGGTGATTGTGGGTTATTAGCTACGGCTGAGCATTTACCCATTAACTTATCAAGTATCAATAGAATCAACTCCCTCATTTAACTATCAATACTTACGGCTACTGATATCTTAACATATCATTCTCTATAAGTATCAATATAAGGAACTCCCTCATTTCACTATCCATACACAAAGGTGTGCCATTGACAAAGTTCCATTCCAATTTCTACCTCTTAAGCTTCAAATGCCGTCGACTAATCCACGTAGACAAGAAGATATATTCTACGGTGGCACTTATTGGAATCGAGTCTACGAGGATAAGTTCTTGAGAGGGTTGGTCGATTGGGCCGGGGACTCCAATAGTATCATAAAACGGTCTAATGTTGTTGCCATTCGGATGTGCATCGACACGATTAATCCTATGCTCGGGACGAAGTTCTTGTACAAAGATACGCACACTCACTTCAAGCAACTACAGGAATGTCATGGTGTCTTCGATTTTTTTCGTAATGCTTTCGCACGTGACATATGATATGGAGCTCAATCGTGTTCGTGCTGACCCTTTCATATGGGATTACGTCACACTGGTACTGCTTTAACTCCACATTTGTTATTTATTTGATTTTACGTCATTAGCAACATGATTAATTATTACTTGGCTTCTAAATCGCACCTTTTTTTTTTAATAATAATTTGGATAATATTGATTGTTGAATAGAAATACTTACTTGCAGAAGCGTATACGACATGCGGGAAGCCATGTTGGACAGATATATGCTTAATTTTTGGCCCTCCGAAATCCATAGACGTGTTCGCCAAGCCAGAAGTGATCCAAATTTTCAACAATCAAAGTGACCACCACCCCCAGAATTTGATGGTCAATGCGAATCGTGCGTCTTAAGCAGTGGATGGCAAAACTTGAGAAGGTTAATTAGTGCGTCAGATGTTGCAAGTCAGGATCCTGTCCATAACGAACCCACTCGGAATGCTAGTCTATCGCCCCTTAGTATGTATCCCGATGAAGTTTATGGTACTCTCTGGACTCTAGAGATTGAAAAGGACTTCCTCCCTGCCTTCAGAGTTGATCCCTGTAATGAACACAGAATATCCCAGGCTTCATCATCTGGGATCCTAATAAAACCTGGAAAAAAATAATGACTTGCATTGTTCATACAGTAGTGTAATTTGGAGGTATTATCTAGCTATAGCCTGTTGTTTGTTCCGAATGGTTTGATTATGTTGATTTTGCTAAGCTATGTGTGCAAGTTAAGGCAGTTAGTCTCGTCTTTTAGACATCAGCATGGTGGCCTATTATGATTCTGTTACTGTTATGGTTGCGGGGCACGTTTGTAGTGTTATGTTTTGTGATGATCTACGATTGAGACACTCATGTATTTTGGCTATGTATAAATTAATGTTAACAAGTGGCCCTTTTATTGAAGAATATTTTTTATATTATTTACGTCATAATGTCAATACTGAATAGTCAGTAGGACGCTCTATAGCAATATAATTATAGTGCGGCCTTAAAGAAGCATTATATAGATGTTATATATATAACGTATAATACAGTTGCATATCAGCCGTGGCACAAGCCTTGTTAAGCTGGTGCGCAATTGTCTCTTTCTCTCTCTTTTATTCTAATGCATAATGTGCGTAGTCGTGGATATAATTGAGTCGCGGCACATGAGGTGTTAATGTTTTCTTTCCCCATTCTACAAGTCCAGTTGCCTTTACGCTAGGTTAAAAATATATTGCGCTGGGGCACATTATATCCGCATAGTTCATGTTCCACTTCTTTCAATCCTGTGACATTTAAACTAAGTGGGGGCTCGATTCATTCTAGACAACTATATAGTAGTGAGCATGTGCTTCATCTCATAGAAGTTTGTGTGGTATCTAATGTTTCATTATTTCTTCCCTTTTTTTCCAATAATTTTATGGTAGTATATAACTTGTATATTTTTTGTGCACACACATGTTACTATAGGTATTTTCTTGTGGCAACCAAATTTAATTTAGTATCCCGGCGTCAATAATAGACTCAACATTCAGTGTAGGTATGATCAAAACCTACCTTACTAAATGAAGAACTATGTAATCCCTAACTAAATGTGACCTTATATTGAAATATGTTCTGCATTAAAATCTATAGTATTATTTTAGAGAAATTAATTACTTAATATGAATGCTGATATTAGTAAGTTCCATTCCACTTTCATTATTTCACAAGCAAAACACATATATAAATCTCGTAGAACATTAATTATTGATACTTGTTATTGTATTTGTTACAAGATTATTTAGCATATAATTTAATTCATGAGCAATATATATTACGAGAACATCGTGATCTACACATGGTTTAATACAAAAGTGAACTATACGTCAATAGTAAGTCATCATTAGATCATTGAACTGCATAAACGGCATATTAAAAGGAACACAAGCATCCAACTACAAAAAGTATGTCATGGTTCAAATACACCATTTAAACTAACCAAAAATATTCATGTTAGTAGTTTAAGCAACTATACATAGCAAAAATTCAACACTTCAAATGTTTGCATTGACAAATGTGCATCATCATTCGAGTCGTGTTTAGGAGCTGACCCATGAAATGGATTAGGAGGGGTGGGGGAAATAATGGATGGACATCCTCGGAGACATTTACCTCGTCAGCCATGAACTAAACCACTGTAATAGCGAATGTGATACCCGCTAAAGATAGTTGAAAGTCATGTGCATGCTATCTTCCATTGCATCCAAACGCTTCCAAAGGTTGCGTGGTCTACCAGGTCGCAATGGAGCTACCTCAGTGTTGGTTTGTGTCTCGGTTCCATCGATTATCAATGCATCAGGCTGCAATAATTCCTTGCTCTTCTCCCATTGTACCCCAGCATGAAAATAAACCGACGTGATCAAGTAAGGAAACGTAGACCATCATGTGCACTGCTAGCAGCAGCCTTTTTTATAACATTATTAATCATGAAACCTACATCAATCAGGACATCTTCAAATATTGTATATATAAGGATAACTCTCTCTTTGGATACGTAACTAAGATGAGTTGTTGGAAGCATCATGGATGAAATAAATCTTAGCCAATTTGTGCTCTCTCACTTCAATAATGACGATTTGAAGTTTTTTCTATTGTTGTCCCTCCCTAAGCTCTACTCCACCTCTGTTTCGCAAATGCGTTCTAGGAAATGATCCAAAATATTGTCAGTATATTGGAACTCGTTGAACTCCTCTTCAGATAGCACTTGTTCCTCAATGCCAAAGTAATCATTGATGCTTTCCCATGAGAAAGAGACCTTATGACCCCGAACGAGGATTGTATCACCATTCGTGAACCGAAGGTTTGCATAGAATTCATGAACAATTGGAATCACTGCAGCATCTGGCTCTTTGACTAACTTCTCCTATTTCCTTACCGTAATTATGATATTCCTAATGGCTCGTGTGGGTTATATGGTTGCATCCCACATTCTCTAATAATGAGCATCAAAGGGTGTTTGAGTTGTAAAGCTCAGCGGCCTTTTTTGATATGAAAGTAGCTGACCGATTTCCTTTGTCATATGACGTGACGAACCCGCATTCCCATTCCTTGGTGCCATGTCTGTTATTATAATTTATCACAAAACGATATGAAATATTATTATAATTTTTTAAACTAAGGTAATATTCTTATAACTAGATCAAACCTCACTCGCTGTTAAATGTATCATGCAACCTTACATATTTGAACTATCGTGGCACTTATTTAAAGAAAAATATTAAAATACGAACCATCATATTCAATACAACTAATGAAACCTAACAAGGTGTGGTTATCATTTAACTATAAAAGAACATTAATATTGAGAAAAGGCAGAGAGATAAACTATCTAAATAAGCGGCCAATCATTTTCAAGAAATTAGGAATCTGAACTTTACCATGAATCATCAATGGACTCGTTGTTGCCAATTGGAAAAACAGTATGACAAGATTCCTTTATCAAGAAATCATCAGATATTACACCAAAAGATCATTAGGAAATAGAATAAAAGGAAAAGTGTCATCTGCATCGCCAATAGGACCAGAGTGGGAAATTTAGAATAGGCCCACCATAATAAGCCCGCGCACACATCACACCAAATCTAATATGCATACAGCACAACGCCTAATATTACAATTATGGAAACAAAACATACCCACACGTATGTGCGGACACACAGCATACACATTAAGCATATACATTAAGACTCAACATGGATTCAAAAACTCTGTCACTATCTGCACATAACAAACCAAGCATACACCAATTGCGCAACACACACATAACTTGTTTATTCAATTAAATTACACCATTAATCAATTAATTAAACACACATCACACATTTAATCTATCTAAAAAACAAAATCCCAAAAAATACAAAATACCCATATAATGCAGAAGAACACGCACCTCAACATGTTTGCACACCAATAGGGATCTATTTGGCATTAACGGAGTATTATTTGAATTTATTTCTAATTTTAACTTGATTTAAAAAAAAAAAACACAAGCATCGATTTACACACTGTAGTCTCCCGAAATGATAGAAATAATCATATATACCACTTATTCAGTGTTTGTACAAAGAAAAGAAAGAGACTTTATATACAGAACTGAAAGTTGCCGGCTACCGAAGCGATGATCGAGAGAAGCGTTGCTACAGTGGAATAAGGCTGGGGTTAGATTTGAGATATCTTGGGAGGCGAGGGAGCACAGCAAGATTACTCCACCTTTACCTTGTTTTATGTATTATATATTTCATTATATCTATTATATTTATTATTAAAATATACATATACGTTTATTATAAATAGTATATTAATAATATATGTGTAAAAATGTAATATATATTTACTATGTTTCTTGTATATAGTTGTATAATATTTATAAATATTATTTTAATAATATTATGTATGTGTATACATATAAGTGTGTGTGAATTATGTATAATACATGCAAAGTTGGTGGACATGATTAAAGCCCATGAGTAATAACAGGCCCGGCAATTAATCCAATTAACCTCTGGATAATGGATCACATGTTAGGATCTGAATTTATAATCAAGGGATTACAAATTTATAGGACTAATGAGTAAAATAACATAATTATCCATTAAAAAAATACAAAAATAAATCCGATTTATATGTTCTGTGAAAGCATTAAACTAGGGAAAATAGTCCGTGCTCTATTGTCAATTGTCCTCAGTTTTTAATTTCACTCTACCTAATAAATTTAATTTATAATTTGATTAATAGTTTTAATTAAAATCACTCTAAATATGTTATTAGTATATAATTTGATTCAAAAATTACTTAAATAAAGTTAAGACTCAATTGTTTAATAAAATATAATTAAACACATTGGATCTAATTAACCAATTTTGTAATAAACTAATTATATTTATGATAATAATTACAGATAAGGAATCAACTTACTTCATCTGTCACTATCTAACAATTATTTAATAACTAATTATCAAATTAATAATTAATTTAATTCATCTTAACTAAATATTGAATTAACTATCAAATTAGTAATTTGAATTATCAAATCCATTATAAGATTGATAATTAGTCTAAATTATCAAATTAGTAATTTGAATTATCAAATCCATTATAAGATTGATAATTAGTCTAAATTATCAAATTACTTTTTATAATTAATCAGATTAAATTTAGTTTACTTAATTTGGCAAAAATAAAAAGACTAAGGTAGTAGTAAGAGTATCAATGAAAGCGAGTACGAAAAGAATAGGATAAGGACGGAAAGCATTTTGCATCAGCTCTTTAAGAAACCTGCTGGGGCATGAAAATATTCCAAAGAAAAAAGGGACACCGGACATAAGGCATTGAGCATCCACGCTATTTAAATTATGTTGAGGCATGAATATACATAAAAAAATTTGTCCATTTACAAAAAGCTTTGAGCTTCAATGCAGACAAAATTGGGCAGCGACTTGGCCCACTTTATGTACATTAATCGTATGTTTGCATACAATATCTTGAGAACAAGTTACATAACCATCCACATGTATCTTCATTATATAACCGATGGATCGTATATAATGGACATTATATAAAGCCATAAATAGGTACAACCAAAAGAGGCATCATATGTATAAGCTTCTTACATAGCCTTTCATAAACATTCAACAGCAAAAGATTCATACTTCACAGTCAAAATAAACACGCCATTGCCTTATATTCAAGAAGTTGCATCATCTTGTAAGCAATCAGAAAACACGTTCAGCCGAACCGACCGGACAGCAAAATTCTGACAAACTGACTCCTAGCCTCCTTGTGCATCCCCAAGAAAATGTACATGTCAGGTTTGTTGTTCGACCGCCTGCGTGTAGCAAGAATTTGATCATCCAGTGAGAGATCTCCAATCTCAGCCACTTCTGCAAATAACTTCAACCACGCAATTGAATCAAGTCATGAGAGAGAGACGGGGAGGCCGGGTCATTCAAGAGCTTGCCCGCAGGATTGTTAAGTGTAGAGGAAGTAGTCTCCATGAACTTTCCTATCAAATTTTCAATAACCTCACCTGACAATTCATGTCCTTTTTGCTTTCCTAGACATGATGATGTCTTCGAAGAAGGTTTTGTGATTATGGGTGTGGAGTTAGAATTAGCTTCATCGCACGGATTATCACCTATTTTTCCGACAGGGGTTTGTTTAGAAGATGATTGTTCATTATCCGGTTTTTCAAACGTGGGGATTCCTAAACCGTATATAAGCTCATTGACGGCGTCACAAATGTCAATTGCACCACTACCTTGTGCGCAGTCATTTCCAAAGATTTCGACCCAATTGTTAAACCAGGGCAACGGCCTGCCCCTATGTTTGCTCACCTCCTTATGTCCTTGACTCATTTCCAACATATATAGTGTCACGATGTCAAAAGGAAAAATAAAAAAATCTGAACCTTAACAAATTTATTATTTACTAGCGGTCAGCATCAAGGGCAATATATCCACATAACATACCTTGATATAATCAGTCCAAACAGCCTCAAACCCACACATGATCATATTTGTACTTGGATCCAATGATGCTCCTGCTCCTCCACTCAATCCAAGGATCCCAAGGATATGGCCATAATCTTTCTTTTAATTCTGTAGCTTTGACTTTATGTTCTTCACAGCTATTCCGGAATCTAGAAATTTCTCTTTCAACATTGACTCAAGGCAAACCATATAACCCCTTTTGAAAGACCCATCGCATTTCCATCCTATAGTACGCAATGACATCAGGGCATTGACTAGAGCCTCCTCTTCTCGTGGCATCCAATAATGTCGTGGTAGAGAAGGAGCCTTGCTGGATTTCGGCTCGCTGCGTGAACTACCTTCTAATTGGTCCACCATTCTGCATCAGTATCACATGAACTTAGCAACATGTGAGACTATCGAATTTTTGGACGTATATATTTTAAAAATGATCAAAACGCTTTATAGTACTGCAAACAAACATAACCATGTAATCAATCAATATAAATTAAGGAAAGCATATACTTCATTTGGAAAGCACTCAAAGAGATTACAATCCGCATATTTTCTGAATAAATTTAATAATGCATCAAATACAATATTTATCTTAAAATCCTAACAAAGTATGAAGTAGACATTGCCTATATATATATATCAATAACATAACGTCGACTATTAATATTATATCACGGATCAATAGCCCCCTCCCCTACCACTGCTGAAATATCTCCGCTGCTAGCTCATCCCTCCATCTACTCCGGCTGCTTGAGCTCTCTACTATGTCAATCAATGGAGCATTACCCACATCAATACCACCCAATCCCTCATGTTCAATATCTTCATAGGGATCGACCTCCATTTGTGTTCTAATAAAATTATGAAGCAGTGTGCATGCCTAGATGATAAGATTCTATTGCTCGATCGGATAGAAGGTAGGAGATCTCAAGATTGCCCATCTACTCTTTAATATTCCAAAAAACCCTCTTAATAACATTCCGCGCCTAGGAATGCTTCAAATTGAAGTATTCCCTAGCATTTTTAGGGTATGAAGGTCCATTTCACAAGTCCTAAAAGTGATATCTCGTACCGCAATAAGGAGTCAGGAACCCCTCACAGTTAGTATACCGAACATCACTTAGATAGTAGCATCCTAAAACATAAAGGAAAAAGTATGTAAGTTCAAATGTACACACACCATTCCTATACATACTAGGTTAGAGCGAGATGAATTCAGTAAGCATTAACAAAGATATGTCTCACCTGCAAGCACACGTAGACCATAGGGTCCATTCAGTGCATCTTTTAGAACCCGACTATCCGCAGTAGAACCTTCTCATCCCGATAATACATACACAAAGTTCATGTCACAATTACACACACCAAGTACATTTATGACTATCACACCCTTCCTAGACCTATGACATGCTTGATCGATGCGACTAACTCAAGCTTCAACATACATCCCATCAAGTGCATCGAGACAACCCCGTAAGTATTTCAAATTGTGAGCTATCCTATTCTATTAAGGCAACATATGTTTGTTAGGAAAACAACCAAAAGTTTTTATACCTTAAATATTTTCAAGGCTCCATATCACAATCATCACCAACAGGGTGTGGCTCAACAAGAAGCAATCCACCTTCTCAAATAACGGCCCTCAATGTCTGATTGAAGTCCTTGCTTATCGTGTGTCCAGATCTCTTGAAATCATGTTTCACAACCATATTTTTGGTATGATGGACGAGAATAAGTAAAAAGCATGCAATTTTTTCGTATACGGTAACAAATCTCTCGTCATGCAATCCCCTTAATTTTTCAAGTAAGTAACACAACCTAAGGAGCACATTCCTATCTGTATGAAAATTATTGACACACATCCAATCGTTTAACTCAACAAGCTCTGACAAGTGCTTAATTTGATCAGGCATCTTTGAAATTACACTTCACCGACTACGACTCGTTCTACGACGACCATTGCCCAACCATGACATGTATGCCCAATAAATCAAGTACATGCACACAACGCAATGTAACGTAAATGCATTAAGCCATAGTAGAACGCGGATCTTACACCTCAGATCCATGACGTTTGAAGTAGCACAATCCTAAATTCAATTCAATGTTATACTATATAATCGTTGATTATTAGGAAAAGCATGCAAACTAATAATCAAATGTGCGTAGTAGTATAATGTTTTGAGTCACCCAAAGGTAACACAACCAAATAGCCCAAATAAGATAATATAATAAGAATCATATTTCTGAAATACCAATTCAAATAAATCCAAGTAATATAGCAGTTGCCTTTGACACAATTTTCACTTCAACAGAGCATAACACACAACTACCATTACTAATCTAACTATAACTACACGTGTGGGAAACTGAAACACATATATCAAACTGATTTTTCATAAATCTTAATACATAATTTATGGACATCAAATTGGTAGCAATGGGAATTTTCACCATTCCATAGCCGAAAACCCTGATGAACATGCATTTTACAGTGGAATTTACAAGAATAATGTGGTACATCACCAATATCACATGAACAGTGTCTATAAACTCAACCTACTCAGACCCCTTACCAAAAAAATGAAAAAAAAAAAAAGGAAAAAAAGAAAGAAAGTCCGAAAAAAAGAAAAAAAATCAAAGAACTGGGAGAATAGAGCACAGAATATTTATCTCTCACCTTCAATGTCGAAGATAAGCCAGTAGATTGATGAAGATTAAGCAAAATAGGGTTTGTTGTTTGACATCCTTTTTCTCTCCACGAAGTGTTGCGTCTTTCATGTTCTGCTGGTATTTTGTCTTATCTAAAATTGGGGAAAGTATGAAGCAAAATAATGTAATTGGCAAGATATATTTCAAGGACAATTTTGTAAAGTTGCTTAGGGGTCGTTTGAAAAGGAATCTCGTTAAATACAGTTAAAAAGCCCAGTCGAATTTGTGGGGTTTGAAATACCGTAATACTCATTTGTTAATTGAATTTGGAATTGAATTTGGAATGCCACAATCTCACTTTCATGTTTGATATAATGGTATGAAATTCCACTATTTTTGCAAAATCCTTAATTTAGCCCTTAAATACCTTAAGCATGAAATACCCTAAACCTCCATATCAAATGGATAGCACCAAAAGTTGAGTCCAACGGTCGCTTCTAGTGGTCTTGCGATGATGAAACGACTCTTATGAATAGGGCTATAAAATGAATAAGTGTAAAGGTTTATAGTAAGGTTTTCATGTTGATCAATTTGAAGATCTTGTCCGATGCCAACCACGGGAACACAATGGCGAATCCACACGCACAACGCAATAGCGTAATGTTATATCATCAAGGGTTACTTTATTATGACAAAGTAGTCCTACATGCACCTAAAATTCATTAACGGTGCCATCTCGTATATCCTAAGCAAGTAGTATTGTGGAAACATTGCATAGTTTCAATCGACGTATCGTGTATGCATTTGATGGTTGTGCTATATGTATATATTTTATGATTATCACATGCATTGGTTTTGTCATGGGCCTTATTGTTACTATGTTTATGTAAATGTTACTTTACCCGGCAAATATAGGGTATGTACTATACTATATTTACGTACAGTAAAAAAGAAAAACGGACTAAACGAACTATTATTTGAATATATTTCCAGTTTGAACTCGATTTAAAAAAGAAAAAACCACACACACATACATACACACACAATTCGATTTACACACTATAATAGTCTCCCGAAATGAACGTTCAAATGTTACATACAAGTTCTTTGATATTTGTACAGATAAAGGAAAAGAGACCTTATACTCACTTAACTGAAAGGTGCCGGCTACCGCAGCAACAATGGAAAGAGGTGCTAATACAGTGGAATAGAGTTGGGGTTTCGACTTGAGGTGTCTTGGGGGGCGGGAGAGTACAGAGAAACACCACTCTTCCTTTTTCGTGTTGTATTTGCTATCTGCTCCGTAAACAATATATATATATATTAATTATTATTAAAATAAACATATAATATACATTTATTAAGTGTGTTATAAATAGTTATCTAATATTTCACTACTAGAAAATAGCGAAATTCTGACGGAAATTCCGACGGATTTTTTGAAAAATCCATCAGAAAAATATTTTTCTGACGAAATTTCCGATGACTAATGTTTGTCGGAAAAATGCTCGTCGGAACTAATTTCCGACGAAAATTCCGACGGACAATTTTTCGACGGATTTTCCGACGACTTTTGTGACGGATCTTATCAATGAATTTCCGACGGACAGTGGCGTCGGAAAAATTCCGACCGCCGAGCCGTCGGAAAATGATAATTTCTTTTTCTTAAATATTTTCTATGGCGAGGTGTCATCAGAAAAGAAAGACCAAAATAGCAATTTTTCAACCGACCGGCTGTCGGAATTTTGTTCTAAAAAAATATATATAATTTTCCGACGGCTTGTCCGTCGAAACAAAAATCTTTTTTAAAAAATATATATTTATTTTCCCACGGCTTGTTTGTCGGAATTTCTGTTTTTGTTTTTTTTAAAATCCACATTATTTTTCTTTTTTTTTTGTTTTTGAAAACATTTAATACCTATACAAAAATAAACACATAATTCATAATATAAATACTAACATTATCACTACAACACAAAATTTAACAAAATTTTAACTCTAATTAACAAATTAACATAATTCATAGCATTATTGTTGCAACAAAATATTTAACAAAATTTTAACCCTAATTAATAAATCTTTACATATAACATAATTGACTACAAATTAACATATAAAAAGACAAATAAACATAATTCATAGCATTATCATTGCAACAAAAAATTTAACAAAATTTTAATCCTAACTTATAAATGTTTACATATAACAAATTCACTAAAAGTTAACATATAAAAATGCAAATAAACATAATTCATAGCATTATCATTGCAACAAAAAATTTAACAAAATTTTAACCCTAATTAACAAATCATTACATATAATAAAATTCACTGCAACTGAACATACAAAAATACAAACACAATTCATAACATTATCATTACAACACAAAATTT
>JACFYI010003711.1:10748-26724 GCA_014898755.1 Handroanthus guayacan
TGTTTCACCATCAAAATGGTTTTTAAATTTGAAAATGGTGAATATTATATTGAACCATAAATATTGTCTTGCATATCAGTGTAAATGGTTTTTTTGAAAATAAGTGAATATTTTAATCAACTTTTTGATGCAAAAATAGAAAATGAGTCCCATGTTCAATTTTCAGACTGCAAAGATCAATTTTTATTCATGGTAATTACGTTTTTCCAGTACGCAGGATGACTCAAACTTGATCAAGGAGTATATCTGAAGAGATTATTGCAATTTTCTCTATTTTTTTATTTTGATGTATTTTGGTTTTTTGAGTATTTGATCCATTCTCAAATTAAGTTTTTGTTATACTAACTACCCTTAAAGTAGTTCGAAAAATTTTCTTAGTTGGCATGACCTACTTTCAATCAGGGATTATGAATTTGAACTTATTTATGATGATAGTTTGTGAACTAATTTTATTCATGGTGCAGGAATTAGTATTGATGTTATTGATATTTTAATATGGCTATAGTGACAGTAGAAATTAAAAGATTGTACGTAGACGAAGTGGGTATGTCAATTAATTAGTTGAAAAATGACATGAAACTCAAATAGTGTGGTATGCTTTAAGGAATGAATGATGAAAGGTATGTAGGAACCAAAATATCCAAGGCCTACCTATAATAACCCAAAAAGAAAAAGAAAAAAAAAAGAAAAGGAGTATGGAAAACACATTATAAGAATAATAATTAAAATCAAGATATTAATTTTTATTGTAATTTGTTAATTCATTTAAGTGAAACATAAGAGTTAATGGAGTTTTAGTTCAAGATAACGGGCTTGTAATATTTGCTCCATATATGCCTCAAGAAGATTAAGGGTTTTAGTTGAGACATTGTACTTTAATTCAATAATATGGAGACATATTGGTCTTTTGATATAGAATAATGTGATTTAATTGAAGAACGTGTAGTTGTGAGTATTAATTTAAACGTTACGTAATAGGCTATATGTAAGTTGAAAATGAGACATTGAAATCACACAAATAAATATTTTCTTAGATATATAAAGAGAGTGAGGTTTAAGTGAAGACAACGTTGGAAGAAAAACATGAATTATTTTGAAATAATCATTAGATACTTCCAACAATAATTTTAATCCTTGAGTTTATTGCAACTAAGGGTGCCAAACTAGTTGAGCTTAACAAGTTTGAATGAAACTCGATTCGAGCTCAAACAAGTTCAATCTCAAGGTGTATAATACGAATCAAGCTCAAGCGCAAACTTTATTATTCATGTGCTCAAGAGCAATTATATTTATATATTCTTTTTGATAATTATATATTTTAGATAATGTATTAATTATATATAATATATAATATATTTTAATTACACACTCATGAATAATAATTATAAATAAATATTAAAAAATAATATATTATATATTTATGAATAATAAATATAAATATTGAAATATTAAATAAATTTTTTAAGAAAATCAATATTAAAAAAATAATTAATATTTCTAGCTCAAGCTTTCAATTGCAAAGCTCGAGCTCGAACTCCACTAGTTAATACCCCTAATTGCAAGGTGAGCACTTTATTTATGTTGAGGTTAGATGATAATCTTTAATGATATATAAATAACTATGGTATGGGTATATTTGATAATATTTAGTTTATTTATCACACCCTTTAATATATATATATATATATGACTGTCTTTAGTATGTGTTCTATTGTAGTATGTGTACAAAAGCATGATACTTAGCATATATATGATTTCAATATTTGTAAATATATTATTTTGAAGTATTTTTATTAATAAGTATATAAATATAAGATTTTTGTGTGTCTCGTAATTTACGTTGAGTCTAATTTGCGGACTTCACCTCGTTGATGAGGAATTACAATAACTTTATTGCAAATACACTCACAAGGTGTGAGAATTTTGGGTTGTGCAATCCATTTATATCAAGCTAAGTGACTTTAACTTAATAAATATATGTATTATACTATTAAAGTGTGGTAAGTTCCGAAATATTTAATTGTTAAAAATCATCGAGAGGTGAATGCGAAATTTGAAGCTATAGTGGATGAATTGATAAAGACACCAATTTGTATTTTATTATCATAATTCTTTTCATCCAAAGAGTTGTGAGTTTTGTTGATTAGTATGTGACTTTTAGCTAATCAGTTTTGGAGCAACAGGTCTCGACTCATTCTAATTATATTTTTGGCATTTGACAATTTCAAGAAATCTTCTTTCCTCCCTTTAATTTTATAAATATTCTCTTTTGTGGTTAAGTGATTGAGTTTTCAAGAAACACATATATTTTACGGATCCTACTAATTTTTCCTAAATTTTAAGGCTTTATTTCCGCTTCATCAACACTTCGTTGAGTCTATCCTTTAGGTACAATTGGCATTTTTGTTTGAATGTGTTCTGATTCGTCCGGAAAGTCAGACTGTCCAAAAAATTGTAATTAATTTGTTTTACTTTGTGCATGCAAATCTGTCCAGAAAGGTAATTAATCATTCTATTTTGGGTTGAAAGATAAATACATTAGGTAAAGATTAAATTGTTAGATATTGCACTAACTTCTTCTAGTGTCAGATTAAGAAAAGACCTCTATTTGTGCAAAAGTTTTTTCAATTGTGGTTCTTGAAATCTGTTAGTTGAAAAATTAGATTTATGGTGATTGTATTTTAATCTCATTATGTGTTGTTTGCTTTGAAACTAAGTTTTCCAACTTAACATCAATTCTAATACTGTGATATTAGTGTCTTTGAAATTATATATATAGTATTTTATTGATATCAATACATTATGTAAATTTGGATGCTGATTTATATGTGCATAAATCACCTGTCCAGAAGTAAACATCAGCTTCAATTTAATGTGTTATTCTCACAAATTTTGGATATTTTCATTCTTTACATCATCTTGCTAATTGTAATTTAATTATGTTGTGCAAATTGTAATTCATATTCCATTGGCACGCCAAATAACGGGGGGTCAGAAGATATGCATGTTTATATATGATTCTTGTTAGTGCTTTGAACCTGTTTGAATTTATATGCATAAATATTTTTTGTTTGTCTTGTGTTAGTTTAATTTCCTATTTAATTAGTGTAATTCTTTCTTTATTTTCTTTGTGCACCATGTACAGTGTGCTTCTAGGCTAATTCTAATTGTATTATATTCTGTGGCATTTTGTCTTGGACCCGGTGATAATAAACTAAACTCATTTCTTCAAGTTCTACGTTTGTTGTGATTATTTTTGAATTATGTTTAAGAAAATTTAGTAGTAGCTATAATTGCGAAGGCAACAAATACCGATGCTAGAGGCGTTGGTAGTGGAGGATGTACTCCCATTTTACCACCATCACTTATGCTTGTTACAACCCCTATTACTGTACGACAGGCAAAAAAAACATGATAAATTTAACAGGAAAAGCTTCAAATGATGGGAATGAAAGATGCTATTACACTTGACTACCTTGAATCTAGTTAGATTCTAGATGCAAAATGTCTAGTGTGAGGAGAAAATCCGAATATGCAAACTGTTGTTGCAGTAGAAGCATAAGATGATTATGGGATTTCTGATGCAAAAACTACATTCTTAACACTCTAGAGAATGTACTCTATAATGTGTATAGTGCAATCGATACAGCGAAAGAATTATAGGAGTTGCGAGAGAAAAAAATATTAAATGAAGGATGCCAACACAAAGAAATTCATTGTCGGCAAGTTCTGAAAATTCTATATAATAGATTAGAAGACTATCATATCTCAAGTAAATGAATTTTAGGTATTATCATCATGACTTGGTAGCCTAGGGGATAATAGTTCGAGAGCCATTCCAAGTGGCAGCTTTAGTGAAAAACTTGTTGCCTTCTTGGAAGGTTTCAAGACTTATCTTAAACACAAGGGCGATAAGATGAGTAGTAAAAATCTCATCTTAGGGTTGAGAATATAAGAGGATAGAAAGAAAACCAATGGGACTGCTTAAGAAGTCAAGGCAAATGTCGTGGAGCGCTGTTTGTCTAGTAATAATGAGAGAGAGAGAGAGAGAGAGAGGCACCAAATCAAAACGATGGAAAAAGGAACATTAAGTTTTAAGGATCTTGCTACACTTGCGGCAAAACAAATAAAAAGGCAAAGGATTATCATTATTGTCAAAAGGATGGACCCTCGAAAAAACAAAGACAACCTAAGCAAACACGATAGAGATGGATTAATTGTCCGATGGAATGTCCGATTAAAATCTTTTAGTAGTTGTATCAGAGATGAACCTAGCAGAAAATCCAAAACAATGGTAGGTGGACATCAGGGCCACTTGACATGTGTGTTCTTATAGATGTATGTTTATGACATGAAAATGCGAAAAATAAGATGCTATCCATAATTATCTCTTCAACCTCTAAAGTGCATTGTGTTAGAAAGTTGGTTCTAAAGATCATATCTGGAATAGAGATAACTCTCAATAGTATACTTCATTTGCCGAAAATTTGAAGAAATTTAGTGTCAAGACCTATTTTGAGCAAGAATGGCTTTAAATTAGTATTTGACTCCAACAAAATTGTGCTTACTAAAAATGGTATGTCTGTTGAGAAAAGATATTTGTGTTCAAACTAAATGTAGGGAAAAATTACGATTTTAGTCCCATAAGTATGCCACTCTCCACTTTTGGTCCTACTTTTTTTGAGTTCACAAAATTAGTCCTGTAACTTACTCTAACTTTACAATTTTGGTCCTTTTCTCACCTTCGGCGACCATTTTGGCACCAAAAGCTGACTTGCCTCGCCGGAAGTGTGCCCCTGCTGACATGAGTATGAGTTGGCACGAAAGGTATAATTCCTTTTATGTGGTGCGAGTAGGAAATAAAAATAGGTAAATAAAAGAAAATATTTTAAAAACCAATAAACACGATTAATTAAGAGGAAAAAGAACATAAAATCTCTCTTTTAGATAGATGAGAGGTCGACTGAAAATTCAAAAAACTTTTGACATATTTTCTTCTCAAATCTCCTTTGGATAAACCCTAGTTCTCTCCATTTTAGATTTTCAAAATCTCCAGCAAAATCAAAGATAACGAAGAGGTCGATGCCAGTCCTTCGTGACACAGAGCACATCCACGAAGCACTTCCAAACTATGGTCAATTTGACCTTCTTTTTTGTTTCTTTTTAGGCAAATCTGTGAGCTTTTTGGATGATTCTACTAGAAAGAATGTTTCTTTTTATACATTTGTTTGGAATGTGTGTTATTTTTGGAAGATTATGGGCAAATAATTTTTTTTACTGTTTCTCTAACTTGTCTTGAATATTTTTAATATTTTCATGTGGTTGTTGGGTATGAGAATTTTTCTTTTGTCTTATTCCTTGTACTGAATGCCTTTTGAGACCTGTATTATTTTATTTATTTATTTATTTATTTTTTGCTTCTGTTGTGGTCCTCGTGGTGGACCTTTACTGTTGATTAAATATTATTATTTATTGAATGCCCATGTGACTTTTGTGCAGACGTGTAACCTTTATTTTTTTCATGCTATACAGGACCAAAATCTGGGCAGATTACATTGAATGTGCATTATGGGGGTAGATTTATTTCAGGAAATTCAGTGCAGTACATTGGGCGGTTCTATGTATAAGTTTGATTATGTAGAGAGTCGGTTTGTAAGCATTGGGGGTTGGGAACAGTTAAGTGAATATGTTAGGTTAGTTGGTGAGAAAAAAATATTATACTAAAACTACAGAAGGGTTTAAAGAAGTGTTAACTACATTTGATTTACATGTTGGTTTTGGTCAGATGTATTTAGTTAAAGAATTTGACATATACATTGCATGTGATTTGGAGTACTATGGTGGCATCTTTAACAGCTATTGGGATAGATTGTTTCAGGAGGACAATTCCTCAAGTGGGATGATAGTGATTATGTGCTTAGTTCTTGTTCATCTGACTTTTATGATTCCACTATATTTAGTGTATATGTTGATTGTGATGTGAGTGAAGATGGAGTTGAGATTAGTTAAAAAAACAGAGGGTGAGGATGTAGGGACAAGAAATACATTGGGAGAGGGTGTTGGGACATCAAAGTTAGGAGAAGAGGGCCTTGGAGTACAAAATACAGTGGCTAAAGTATTGGGACATCAAATTCAAGTAGAGGAGGCCTTGGGGTGGAAATACAGTGGCTGGGGTGTTGGGACATCTAAAACACATTCCGAGGATTCGGTTGATCATGGAATATATTGGGGACTTGGTGATATAAGGGGGAGTGAGAGTGGGGAAGACTTGAGTGATAGTGAGTTATCCTTAGGGGATGAGTTGTCTGAATTTGAGAAAGATGACTCCATCTTTGATAATAATGTAGATATGGAAGTGGAGTGGATGGGGCAGATATAAATACAGAGGAAAGTGCATGCGATGGACTTGACGGAAGTGAGGATGGTAGTGATGACATTGTGGTGAGTGACAGGATTTTGATAGTGATGTTGGGTTTGATGAGAGTGTAGTTGTATCTAAACACCCTGTTTTTAATCCTGTTACTATATATGATCCTCACTTTACTTTGGGCATGATTTTTACTACTAAAAAACTTCTGATGACAACAATTCACTCTCATGCAATAAAAACAAAGAGAAACATAAAAATAACAAAGAATGATAAAACTAGAATGCATGTCAAATGGTTGATGAAAATTGTGATTGGAGATTCTATACAGCAAAAAGAGCCGATGAAAACAATTTTCAAATAAGAGAGTATGTAAGCAAGCACAAATGTGCTTCAGTCTTTCATGTAAAAAATGTTAAGTCTAGCTAGTTGAGAGAGAAATACAAGCAAACGTTTATGAGTGATCCCAATAGGAGCGTTAAGGGGTTCAAGGTAGATGCCATTGAGCAAATTAAGTGCAATATCACAAAGAGTCAAGCATGTAGAACCAAACAGAAGGCACTAGAAATGATAGATGGTTTGCTAGAGAAACAATACAAGCTTTCATGGGATAATGCTGATGAGATCAAGAGAGCAAATCTCGGTAGTATTGTGATTCTAGGCACTGATTAGAGCAGTGGAGAGCATGGGTTTGATAGGTTTTATGTTTGCTTACATACACTGAAGATGGGCTTCTAAACTAGGTGTAGGCCACTAGTTGGGGTTGATGGATGTCAGTTGAAAGGTCTATATGGTGGGGTTTTGTTAATTGCTATTGGGATTGACCCAAATAATTGCATGTGCCCCATTGCATATGCTTTGGTCAGTAAAGAAAATAGGGACACTTGGGATTGGTTCTTAGCTCTGCTTAAGCTAGACTTGAATATAGAAGAGCCCATGTCATGGACTTTTATGTCAGACAAACAAAAAGGTCTTCTTCAAGTACTCTAGGATGTATTCCCAAGCGCAGACTTTATGCATTGTGTGAGACACCTACACTCCAACTTCAGAATGCTGGATACAAAGGAGCTACCCTAAAAATAGCCTTATGGAATGCTGCATTAGCTACAATACCAAATGAGTTTAAGTTCAGAATGTCAGAGTTGAGTAAAATTAATGAATCAACTGCAGTTTGGTTGATGACAAGCCACCATATGAATAGAGTAGGTCCCATTTTAGTACATATCCCAGGTGTGATACATTGCTTAATAATGGGTGTGGGAGTTTCAATAACAACATCCTAGAAGCTAGATAGAAGCCAATCTTGAGTAGGTTAATGTGGATAATGGAGTATTTGATGAAAAGATTGCAACAGAACAGGGACAGAGCAAGCAATAGTTGGAATGGTCCTTTGTACCCAAAGATTCAAATAATCATTGAGAAGAACTTTGAAAGACAATGTCATTGTATCCCAATCTAGTATGATGACTATTACTCTCAAATTTCATATTTTGATGGAATTTAGTTCAGTGTTAATTTGAAGGAAGGAACGTGTGAATGTAGAAAATAGGATTTGAGTGGAATCCCTTGCCACCATGCCATAAGTGCCATAATCTGCCAAGGCCTGAAGGTGGAAGATTTCACTCATTGGTGCTATAGAGTTAAGACATATAAGAAAGCATATGCACCTGTTATTATACCAATCAATGGAAGGATGCAATGGGAGAAGTTAGAATTCATTCTACCACTAACTCCATTATGCAATAACAAGGCTTCAGGCAGGCCAACAAATGCTAGAAGAAGGGAGCCTGATGAGGAAGTAAGAAAGAGAAAAAAAAGAGGAAGAGGAAAGCCATTGTTAAGTAAAAGCAACAAAAGCAACCTCAAACGATAGCAAGTGTAATTGAAGTGTGGCAAGTGCAAAAGAGTGGGCCATTATACAAGGACATATCCTGGAAATCAAAGTGTTGGCACTAGGCCAGAAGCTGAGACTTCAAATGAAGATGTGCCAGAGTTCTTGAGCTAAGTCACAGTTGAAGTGGGGACACAAAATAGTGCAAACACCTTTGGAAGTAGAACAGAGTTAAGAGGAAGCTGGAGGCAAGTCTTAACAAAAGCAATTTGTAATGTAATAATACTTTGGATTGTGGATAATATTTGAAAATTTTGTTTGTGGCATAATTTAGAAAGAATGTCGGATTTGAAATTTATGAGAGCAGCCTACTTGGAAAAGGAAAAAGGATTGTAAGTTCCTTGTCTATTGTTCAGAAATTTTCATTCCCCAAATCAATTAATATTTCTTTATTTTTATTTTATACCAAGGTATCTAACCATCCACTGAGGAGGAGTCCAAGAAAGGCCACAAAAACTCAAAGTGAACAAGATCAGCCATTAGATAGTCAAGTCTATGATCAACCACCTCAAGAAAGTCCAATGGAGCATGCCAACCCTGTTAGAAGAAGGGAAATGACTGTAAGTACCTCCCTTTAATCCATGTATGCTCTTTTATATTTTCAATGACACAAGACACACTAAATCATTTCTTGTGTACACCCACAAGAAAAAGCCCAAGGAATCCAAACAATAAAAGTACAGTTGCAATTGGGGATGCACAAAGCTCTGAGAAATGCAAATATCTAGAGAAGCCAACATTGAAGGTAGGTCTTTCAATGTTCAAGCAATTTAAAGATAGTCAAGTTCCAGATAAAGTGAATATAGTTAGACCTTCTACCTTCACTGAAAGACATAAAGGAGAATCAAATAAAGATAGGAAAGACACACCAAGCATAGTCAGAGGTGGAAAGAAGTATGCTACGTTGGTTGAACTCCATGGGATGGTTAAAAAAAGGAAAGAAGAGAAAGGGAAATAGAAAACCAACATTCAAAGTGATGACTAGAGTTAGGACTTTTGCTTAAATGACTTTCTGATGTATATGAAAAAAAGATTATGTCATCTTTAATTGTGTTCTTTTTTTGTCTCAGGATTTCTGGATTTAAGTCAAAAGGCTTATTTTTAGATTGATGTTTTTTGCTAGAATGAACTCTATTTTTTGCAACCTAAACTCCAGTTTGGTTTTGCTGTACAATGAACTCCAATTTTATTATCAGTTCAGACCTCTATTTTGCTGTGCATAAAGAAGCATATTGGTTCCTACACAAATACTAAGGCATGGGAGGGACAAAATTCACAAACCAAGTTAGATTTTCATAAACAAAATCCATGACAAAAACAGTGCTACTTGGAGCATTTTTTTTTTTTTTTTTGGTTCTCCTTAAGGTCTAAACATCTTTTTCAACGTTCCTGAGATGATGAATCTCCTTTTCAACTCTTCTTAAGTTCTTTATTTCCCCCTCTCATACCTAGAACACTTTTGCAGTAATCCATATATCACCACAATAGCCCTAGCACATATTGGCAGATCCTCCCAGGCAAGAAAAGAATAGCTCGTTGTTTGTAACATCAGGATAAGGCGAAAGGATGAGAACTTTGAAGAAAAATGAAAGAAACACAAGGCCCTATCCCTTTATAAATCGAGAATTCCACAATAAAAGGGAGCTACAGAGTACCTTGTATCCTTGGCATGAATGGAATCTCCTCTCTGGATTTTCTCTAGTCTAAGAGATCCTCAGAGCAGCTTTTCGTCCACAATAGTAGGTAAGAGTTCCTTCAATGGAGGACATCTTGCTTGAAAAGAATGAAGAAGATGAAAACAGCGGTTGGCATTCAATTTTTAAGTTTTTGGAGGGAATGGGTAATGTTTTTCCCTCCAAAAACATAAAGCGAAAGGAATTTTTTCAGCCACGTAATGTGTTTTTAAGTCCAACTCATCAAACTTAAAGGACTCTTATGCCAACTCATAGTCCAAATTAGTAGGGGCACACTTCCGACGAGACAAATAAGCTTTTGGTGCCAAAATGGTCACCGACAACGAGAAAAAGACCAAAATTATAAAATTGGAGTAAGTTATGGGACTAATTTTCTGAAATCAAAGGTAGCAGGACCAAAAGTAGAAAGTGGCATACTTACTGGACTAAAATTATATTTTTTTCCTAAATGTAGTGACAATCATGCCAAACATTGAACCAAATATTGAGAATATTAATAAAATAAATTCTTCTTGCTTGTTAGAGTTCTTTAATTTATGGCGTCGTAGATTAGGATACGTAAATTTAGGTACATTGACTGGACTTTCTAAAAGTGACATACTACCAAATTTAAATTTTGATAAAAAATCAAAATATGAAGTTTGCGCTGAGGCAAAAATGCCTGAAGTTCATTTTAAATCAATATAAAGAAGTAGGGGACCACTTAATTTGATTCACGCCAGTATATGTGACTTAAAAATAATGCAATCTAATGACTTTCATCGATGATTGCACAAAAAAATATCAAGTTTATTTAAAGTAAAGATGAGGCTTTGAAGGTATTTGAACAATATGAAAATGGAGTTGATAATCAACTTGACCAAAAGATAAAAGCACTTCAAAGCAATAGAGGTATGGAATATGTTTACCCTCCTAAGAATTTTGTGCTGAACATGGAATAATCCATGAAGTAACAACACCATATGTGTATTTATCAAATAAAATATTAGATTAGAATTAAACCTTAAAGGAAATGATAAACATTGTGTTTTTTAACCTAGGAACATCTCGAAAAATGTAGGAAGAGGCAGTGTTTACTGTAAACCACTTATTAATTAAATAAGTTATCCTACAAAAAGTTACAACTAACACCTTACGAAGCTTGGAAAGATCACCTTCCTTACACTAATATGTTTAAGTAGGCGTAGTTCAGCTAAGGTAAAAGTTCCACCCCCTAAAAATGTTCAAGATAGGACCTAAAACTGTAGATGGAATTTTTATTAGGTATATAGAATATAGTGTAGCATACAAATTCCTTATGCACAGTCCAAAATTGATGATATTCGTGTCAACATAATAATTGAATCAAGAAATGTGAGTTTCTATGGAAAAGATATTTCCTTGGAAAAAAAAAAGCACAGTTCCCTAATATTCTTGCAAATTGCCATGTGCTGGTAATTCATCATGGAATCTAAACACATATATATTCACAAAAAAATTGTAACATCAACATATGTACCAAAAAATCAATATAGGTACAACTGGGCTTTACCACACCACAATTGTAATTTTTTTTCCCCTTTTAGCTATGTTAAGTATTTTTTTTTTTTCTGAATTTTCTTCTACTTTTTAAAACATCTTTATTTGGTATGGTCGTCAAATGGACAATACCTCCAAGTTCACTGCATTGCATGATATATTCAATGTGTATCCAAAATTGAACTTGTTAAATTTTATTTTTTTCATCTTCATGCATAAATGATTTCCCAAATGTATTGTCAATTTAGGAAATTTGCATTTAATCTTTGAATGGTTATCAACTAATGGAACAATAATGTTGGTCAAGAAAATTGAATAACAACAACTCTATCTCATTCCTTCCGACCATATTAATATTATAATTTAGCTGGAGACCTCGTTGAGAGAACTAGCTATATCATATTTGAATTGTTGTTGCCAAGCATATGCCAACACTATCAAGCGAAACTATTTCATAGTGAAACTTCTTAACTTCGTTTTGGAAATGGGGTTGTAAGATTAGAACCAATACCAATCCCTACTGAATTACGTGAATTATTTACTATACAAAATTTTAGAATGGATATGTTTCTGATTATATATTTGAGCTTACAATCAAGTGCTCTCATTCACTTCCACGGGTGTTCATATAGATGAAGAACTTACATATGATGGTCAAGGAATATATTCATTTCGTGCTCGTGGCTCTATATATCATAGAATTGGAAGTCCTGTAACTCTATATTGTAGGTATAAAGCATGAAAATAGATAGTTGGCTTTTGTAAAATGAAGAGCTAGGTCAAAGTCATTGATGAAACCACGAAAAATCCATGATTAGTATAGTCCTTTGCTTGTGTATTCAGAAAAGGTCAATGTTCCAATATACTTCAATGTAGACTTATCATAAAACAACAAGCACCCAATCAACATCAATATAGTTTGCCCATGTCATCTCAAGTTGTAATTGTGATTGTTAACAACGAATGACCTGAAAATTTGAACAATAAGGATATTGTTATCCAAGTATGGATGAGCATATTATAAATATTCAACTTATAGTTGGGTATTATTACCCTTGACGATATCCTTTACGTTGACATATGATACCCATGACTGAACACAAATACACGGAGTATTGATGAAAGACACTTAATATTCAGAGGATTTTATGCATAAGTTTTGCAGGTAAATGCAATGAATTAGAAATATACATTAAAAATGTATTATAACTATTATTTAACTTCTTTCAAAAATAACTTAAAAATAATTTTAGTATTGTACAAATCTAAATATATCATTTTTTATTTTATATTCAAGAACGTGATCCTCTAGTTTTACTTCAAGGTGGTCGTTTGTTACAACAATTTGGTCATAGAATGGTGCTTCCTTTATCTTTCACTGGAAGCCCACGTGACATGTACCAACATTATCAAGATGCCATGGCATTGATTCAAACATATGAGAAGTCAAATTAGTGCTCAATATGACATGCAATTCAAATTGGATTTAGATAGAAAAATGAGTTAATGAAAGGGCAAACATCTCAAGATCGAGCTGACTTGATAACAGTCATAGCATGCCTATTTTGAGCAAAGTTTGAGGAATTTTATAAAAACATATTGGAAAGAAGGTTCTAGGCAATATACATGCTTATTCTATTAGTAATATTTGAAAATAATGACAACTGGTGCACACAAGATGATTTTGATAAAGTCGCGTGAGCAAAGATTCCATCTAAGAAAAAAGAAGTCTGCATTATATGATCTGATTTTGAAGCATATGATTGATGCCTACGTGGTCTTCATAATTCACAAAGTCCATGTATAGAAGAAGGTAAATGCAGAAAAGGATTTCCAAAACCATTTGCATGTATACTTCATGAGAAAATATATGCTACATTGAAGACATGATGGCCTCAATATTCCTTTAAATAATACTTCTAACACAATGGTATCTAATGGTTGGGTTATTCCTTACAACCCCTGACTTTTTCTAATGTATGGTTGTCATACCAATGTTGAAGTTTGTGAAGGGATCACAATGGTGGAATACAAATAAACTACATTCATGAATGTCAAAATCAAGTAGTTTTGGAGTTGCATAGTGGGCAAAATCATGATGAGATTCAACAATTTGCAGATGAAAGATGGATTTTAGCTCTAGAAGAATTTTGGCAAATTTTTCAATTTTTTTAAGGTATCGTTCAGCCATAAGATTGCAAATACCTTTGTCCACTCATCAACTAATCACAATAGTGCATGTCAAAGTGTAAGTGATATCTTAGGAGATAGACAACACTCAAAGAACTTGCTCACTGAGTTCTTCAAAATGAATTGTAATCCTAACTTAGCAGCCAAATATTTTTGTCTTGAATTTTTATATTATTATAGATAGATACAGTCACAAAAGAAATGGGTTTGGTGCACAAGAATAAAGTAATTGGGAGATTATATATCATGTTACCCTCAAAAGGTGAAAAGTTTTATCTTTATATGCTCCATAACCATGTGAGAGGAGCAAGATCGCTCGGAGATTGCTTACTGTAAATAATACAAAATATGACACATTCAAAGAGGTTACACAAAAATGAGGGCCACTACAAGAGAATTATTATATTTGTCAATAATTACAAGAAGCTTGTTCTATTAGGATGCCATCTTCATTGAGAAGATTTTTTGTATCAATATCAATATTTTGTTAACCAACTGGGGTTTGACAATTATGGGATGACTTTAATCCACACATGGCTGAAGATTTTATTGTATCAAGTTCCAAAAATGCTACTTGCATTATCAACAGACTACTTATGCTAAGAAAATTGTTGTACTCAAACACCAAAAAAAAAAAAAAAAAAAAAAAAAAAAGAAAAGAAAAAAAGAAAAAGAAAAAAATCTTTCTGATTTTGATTTGCTAGTTATTAGTGACGACTTTGTAAATAACTCAATAGTTCCCAGGACAATTGAAGAGGAGCTTTCTGTTCATATACCACATGACAATTTGTATATGTGGAAATGTTGAATTACCATAAACAAATAGCATTTGATGCTACCATGACATGCATTTTCCATAAAGAATCTGTGATTTTTTACTATTTTAGATGGACAGGGTGGTTCTGGATTTTTTTTTTTTTTTTATATCGTGCTTTATTAGATCATTTGAGAAGGAAAATGGTCACATTGTTATTGCAACAACAACATGTTGGACAATAAAAATTTTATAGCCAGGCAGAAGAATTGCACATTCACTTTTCAAAATTCCATTAAAGCCAACAATTGGAAGCTCTTGTAAGATAGACAAACAAATTAATCCTGCGGAACTGATTAGGCATGTTATAATAAAAGTATGGGATAAAGTCCCAATAGCAGACCATAGTTTCTTTAAGGCTGTTAATAATACTTATAATGGAAAATAATTTATCATTTGGTGGAAAAGTTATGATTATGGGTGGAGGTTTCAGACAAGTATTGCCTATAGTAAAGGAGGCTTATTTGTATAGCAAATAGCTCCAAGCATTTCAAAATCTCTGTGTTGTAGTGATAAAAACATCTTGCACCTACAGCAAAGTATGCAATCACAACAAAACATCGTGTTCTTCCAATTTTTAATGCGAATAGGTGATGGCTATAATAATGGTAATTTTATAGAATTTCCTTAGTCAATGATCATACCATGGAAAGTTGAGGAATCGCTTTATTAATTGATTGATTTTGTTTTCCTCAATATGATTAATAATGTGCATGATGCCAATTATACGGTAGGGAGAAACATAACTACTCTGGAAAATATAGACGTCGATAATATCAATGAAATGCTAATTGGAATATTTCCTGAAAAAGACAAAGTATACACTTCTTGGAACTCTGTAGACGATGACGAGAGCAATTTTTACACATAAGAATTCCTAAACTCACCCAATCCAAGTGGTTTGCCACCACATGAGTTAGGTTTAAAAATGGGTTCGCTTGTAATGCTTTTAATAAATGTTGCACCTGAGCTCGGACTCTATAATGGAACTTGATTAATATGCCGCAATATAGCAAATTTTTTTTTTTTTAACTGATGTTCAAATCGTGACAGGCTCACCCAAGGTGTGCAATACTTTTTTCATCATATGCCTCCAAAATGTGAGAACTCTGGGATGCCGTTTGTGTAACACCCCAAAAATTCCCCTAATCGAATTTTGAAACTTTTGATTTAATTTAATGACAAATGATTTTCACAATCGTGAAATCTTAATCAAATATTTTCTCCCATCAGAATGATTTTTTTTCTTTATATCTCAAAAATTCCCTAATCAAGATTTTAAACTCTTTGTTTTCAAACGATAAATCATCTTTGCTATTACGAAAATTATTTTATTGATAAAATAATTTATTTTCACTCGAAAAATTTTTCTTACAATCGAGACTTCGTTTATGCCCCGTTTGGGCCCAAAATGAGCCGATTTAGGCCCAAACTTAGCCCAATTAAACTCGAACTTCAACCCAACCAAATCAAGGCCCAATCCAACAATTAAAAAAAAAAAA
>JACFYI010003712.1:9045-22824 GCA_014898755.1 Handroanthus guayacan
GATTCATGGGATTGGTTTTGCAGTTTTTAGTTGAAAAATTTGTGAGCCAAGTATTGAATTTTCTTCCACCATAAATAAGGAATAGAGACTTGATTTCAGGACTTGTTCTCTCATTATTCTTGCTGCAAACTTCAGCTCCTTTCTTCTCTTTCTTTTCCTCTCGGCAGCTCCATTTTGCACACACAAACTTCGAAATCTTAAGTAACAAGAAGAGAATCAAAAGAGAAATCTAGGTGGTGCACTCAAACCATTGGTAAGATAAGTTTGGATTCATGTTTAAGTGTTGTATTAAGGTTATGAACAAGCATTAATAAGACTTGTGGTCTTTTGTTTAGACTGCTAAAACAGTTATCAGTGAGCTTGGAGTTTTGCAAACTAAGCTTGGGAAAAATGTAAGACTTATGGAACCTCTTACTCCTTCTACTTGTTTATTTGGTTTCTATTCATGTCTTGATGATCATGTTATGTTGAGTGTGCTATCCATGATCAAGTTGATCTTCTTGCTATTTTGAGCTTTGTATTGCCATTATCATGGGTTTCTTGTTAATCTAAGCTCAATGCCCTTGAAATGATAATCCAAAGACTATTGAACATCCTTGACATTTTCACCCATGCTTTAGATTGGAAATGAACCATGGACCATGCACTATGAGGAGGATTTAATAACAAAAATCGAATGAAAATGAAAGATATGGACAAAGTGTAACTTATCGACTCGATTTTGATTTTCCCAAAAAATCTTTAACCAAATTTAAAAATTATGATTTATAAATGTTTATGGACATAAAATAACCTCAAAAATGTATTTTTGAACCAAAAATCAAAAGAAAATAAAAAGATGAAAAACGGATTTTTCACCCAAGACCAAGCGCTCACTTTGAGCGCTCAAGCTCCCAGTGAGCGCCCCAGTGCCCAACGAGATTTTCAAAAATCTTGTTTTCGACCAAAATTCTAGAAGCTGAGCACTCATGCACCCATTTGGGCACTCAAGCACCCAGACTCGTATGAAAATCCACTGTTTAGGCGCTCAAGTGCCCAAACACGCGCCCAAGCGCTCATTTCAGTGAGCTAAAACTCCTTTTCAACTTCATTTTTGGCCAACCGAGTTCATATCTAATCTTTCTAAAATATATTTAAGATTTCGAAATAATGAATCCTCTAGTTCTTTGTCTAATTCCATTTTGTTTGAATGAAATGATTGACCGAGTTTTCGAATTATTTATTTAAATGTTAATGATCAATCAAATATATGTCAAATGGCTTTATATTGCACGATATGCTCGAATGTCCTATTTATTTCTATCCTCATAAATGAATGCATGATGGGCCCTGGGAGTTTTCAGGAGTATCAGGTTGGGCAACGTCGGGTTGACGATCTAAGCTCTTGTAAATCTCTACATGTGGGATAGTTCGGATGACCCTGGAGGTAGGGTTCTGAAGGGCTACTCTAAAGTATGTACGTCGACTGTGCTTTACTGTTTATATGATGCTCCTTCGGGAGTTTGGATGGATAAGAATTTTATATGATATGTGCTGGAACTATGAGGCTGACGACCGACCAAACTGCTTGTTTCTGCCTTACTACTTGAATGTGATAAATGTTTAATATTATCTGCTTGTTTTGATCGTTCTGCTTGTTCTGAATCATTTATTGAATCACATTCTCGTCTTGATATTGATATGCCTATTGTTGGAACTATTTCATTCCTATTTTCATACCATAAGTTTTACTGAGTCAGTGGACTCATAATTCTATAATATCATGTAAGTTCTTAGTCCATGGATTGAATGACTGAAAGTTCAGAGTTGATCGTGATATCTTTCTTTTTGGAATCTATATTTAAGTTTGTAATTTTGGATCTTTTGGACTTATAGATTGTACTGTTAGACAGCTTGTAATATTTAGATAGTTGCTTATGTATTCTGAACGAAATTTATTGGTTTGAAATGATAATTTGGAAATTTTAGTTTGAAATGTGCATTGTTAGTTTCTGTTTTTGGTTCTAGAATATTTTCTAACCGTGAGTAACATTCCGGATTACGAGGCGAAGTGCTACCGTAACCCGCGGCACTACATAAAGAGTTTATTACTTATTTTAAAATCTCAACATGTTCTTTTAATTTTAATAATATATATCAATTATTAAATTATCATTACCAACATCTTACATGCTCTTAGATCCCATTTTTAATCCAAACACTTGAACAATTTAAGGGGTAATAACCTGAGCACTACTTAAGGTTTAATCTAATTACAGAAACGTCCTTTGAACTTTGAAAATTACAATAACATCCTTCGAACATCACAATTAGACACCGTGTCAATGAAATAATTTGATTAAAACATTACAAGTAAAACTCCCTGTTAATCTAGTGACTAAAGGCGTCATTATAATATTTAAACCACAGGGGCCGTTTATGTGATCAAGCCGATCAAACCTGAAGGAGTATTGAGGTAATTATCCCTATTTTAGAATTAAGATCTGACATCTTATAAATTCTAAAAGATATTTCGAATAAGCTTAGCCAAACACCCCCAAAGACAATCTTTTGACCGTTTATTTATTAATAACCCTCTTTCAGTTCAAGAACAATTGTTTATAACACTGGTCTACGTGTCGAAATATTTCTATTGCATTAACATCCTTATTCCAACTTTCACAGTAAATAATAACTTTTCCAAAATTATAATTTTGCCCCATAGGTTTTGCCAAAGTTATGATTCAGGCAACTATTTTTCTCCCCCATTGTTTGCATGGCAAAGAGGCCCAAAACTCTGCATCACAAGCATAAAGAAAAAGAGAAAGAGAAGAGGTAAAAAAGAAAAAGGAAAAAACAAAAAAAAAAAGGGAAAATCCTTTTACAAAAGTAGTAGATAAGTAGTAGAATCGAAAGTCCCTTTTCCCTTTCATTTCTTGATAATCTTTTTTCACCTTGAAAGATGATATAACATGCACTAGGAGGTCCACGACCAGTGAGTTAGCTTAGAATAGTGGGATTATCCTCTGAAAATTAACCTTTGGACACTGGATTTGAGGGGTTCATTTTGCTCAATCTATTACAAAGAATTAGAACAAATTATCTTCAAATGCCTCTATAGGATTTGGAAGTCAAAGGTTGTTTATATCAAGTGCATTTCTAGGCACTCTTGAATATATCAATGATTATATTTCTTGGGTGCCTTCGTTGATTATATCAATTAGAAATGGGGCTTGGAATTCTCCAAATTCAAATCCATCCATGCACATCATAATTGAAAAAGCACAATATTATTTGTAAAAGTTTACAAGACAAAACACTTACAAAGACAATACACCCACAAATTGTAGCTTACAATAACACAAAGAAGAACCACAGAACATGTTTATCTGAAAGATTAACACATTTTATCTATTACAACTTCTATATATTGGAAATAAGCATGCCTCCAGCCCTTCTTGAAAATTAAAACTCCAATGAACACCCAAAATCTAATGGGAAAACCGCTTATTATAACTCCATGAAAGACTACTTTTTCAAATCTCTCTCCTTCATCTACAGATGCTCGTTGATTTTCAACATCTGGAGATTTTGATTCTCCATCTTCAACGTATTTCTTTAATAATGGAGCTCCATATAATCCAGGATTGCCATCATAAATTGCAGGATCATCTAGAGTTTGGAGTTGATTTCCTATGAGGATCTTCCTGACAAATTGTTATGTGACAAATTCAAACGAGCTAGATAACTCAAATCTAATAAACTAAGTGGAATTGGTCCAAATAAATTGCTGCTCAAAATATCTAGAGATTCCAATGACTTTAAGTTTTCAATCTTTCGAGGAACTTTTCCTTCCCATCAATTCAGAAAGATTTGTGAGCTCTGAAGGAATTTCTCCATCTAAATAATTATTTGAAAGATTGAATTGACTAAGAACCTTGAATTTGTGGTGTAACTTCTCCCTTGATAATACGCTAAGCTTATACACATGTCCCTTGATCATGTCTATGAAATTGCCCAAGCAAAGTGGAATTTTTCCTGTCAACTTATTATTAGATAGATCTATTACTTGAAGTATGGATAGTTGACAAAATGCAGAAGGAATGGTTCCATGGAACCCATCATTCCTTAATACTAGAACTTTTAAAGGGAGGAGGCACTTTCCAATCTATTCGGGTAACTTACCAGTTAACTTTACTCTAATAACTTTGTGCAATTCTTCAAAGCAGAGGGAATTTTTCCTATAAGATTATTTTTCTTCAAGTATAACCACCGCAATGAGTAAGCTCCTCCAATGGATCTCGGAATGAAGCCTAAGCCTATTAGTGATAATATCATGACTTCTAGTTTTTGAAAGTCAGCCCAACAGTGTGGAAGATTCCTAATAAATGGTTTTTGGAGGGATCCAAAAAATACAAAACTTTCATTTCACATAACCAATCAAGTAATGGTCCCTCAATATGGTTCTTGGATAGAAATAATCTAGTCATAATTATGTAATGAAACCATTTGGGTATAGCTCATGAAATGCTACAATTTGACATATCTAGGTATTTGAGTGTCTTTTAGGCTTGAATCCATTGTGGAATTTGACCTCCAATTTTGCTAGATTCTAGGTAAAGATCTACTAGTTGGAATGGAGGCACCCAACTTAATCCCATGCTATAATGGATAAAAGTTTCACCCCTAACTCAAGTGAGTTTAACTTTGAGAGCCTAGTAAAGTGAGCTTTGAAAGTGGTGCATTCAAGGAATTAATAGATAGAACAATTTCCTCAAGATTTGATAGTCATCCTAAAGAAATTGGAATTTCTCCACTCAATTAATTACGATTAAGCCACAAACCACTCAGAACTTTTAATTTCCCAAGAGACGTAGGAGCAGGACCACTAAATGCATTGAACAACAGATCAAGATAATTCAATTGCATGATTTCACCTAGCTCTTTAGGCAAACAACCATGAAATTCATTAGAACTCAAATCGTGTCTCCCATATAGGATTAACCCAACATCCCGATAAATTTCTAAATAGTCCTAATTTCTCAATAAAAAATTTATTATGATGCAAATTCAATGATTTCAAGTGATATTTATCCCAAAGGGATTCAATATGCAATTTGTATGATGAAGTGAGTTCCAAGCAAGATTTAAATGAACAAGTTTTCTTAATTTAAGAAGACAAGGGCCAGAAAAGCTATACATGTATCCGAAAAGATCAAAGACTCTTAGTGAAGTCATATTTTGGAGAAAGCAAGGAAATTCCCCAACAAATGAGTTTAAGCTCAAATCCAGGAATTGGATATTAGGAAGAAGTGAAGAATTATTTACACATGCATGGTGTAGATGTGTGTTGTCAAGTCCACTTGACGACAGAGCTAACACTACTATAGAAGGAAGCATGTTGAGTACCTGGAGTAAATCTTTAGTTCGACTTAGGTTGACAAAACTCATATCAAGATGCGCTAGAAATGAAACATTTGAAGCCCACATGAGAGCATCAACTCGTACAGATGTTCATTTAATGATGCAAATATTAATGTAATTCTTCAAATGATATGAAGTATTTTAAATTAGGTCAAACATAAGGGGAGATGAGATAATTATCCCTTAGTTTTACAATATAATAAGTTGTCTTGCATATGAGAAATAATTTATGATGCTACCCATGTGGTTTTCCTTTTCCTAAAGTATTGGTCCGTCCATATGTGTAAGGTATCTCAATATTAAAAATCGTTTACAAAATTTGGTTAAGATCAGTCTGACATTTTTTTAATGTGAAAGAAGAATTGAAATCATCAAATGTAGTGCTGGAAAAATAGCATTGAGCACTCTCGCTAGTTTAATTTTACTCTAATTCTCACAAATTTACAATTTCACATACTCAAAAAACTTTTGACAGTTAATGAATTTCTAAGTTTAAAATTGAGAATATCATATAACTTAATTTTGATGAATGTGTGATCACTCACCGATAAAACCAAGTTTGTCCATATTGAAAAAGTTGAGGGTCTTAGGATTGTTTATAAAACATCATCCCTAACTAACCATTTGAGGTACCTTTGCAGGACAAAAATCTCCGCCACAATCAGCAAGACAATACCTCGAAGTGATTAAACCTTTTGTGTCAAGCGATAAGCTTAGGCAACATCATTTGGTATCATCTATGGGAACGAAAGCCATGTGCCCTTTTTCCAAACCCTTTAACTAGGAAACTTATCATAATACCAAATTTGTCCCGTATCACATGAGTTGAGACTTTTAATATAGTTTATAAGCGATCCCCTTCTCTTACCTTTCGAGGTAACTTTTCAAGACAAACCCTTCCCCACCATAAGCATTGACAGCATAATACCTCGAAGCGATGTCAGGCGATAGACTTTGGCAACATCATTTTTGGGGTCAATGATGCAAATTAAAATTTTTGCTATGATAAATAAAGTATTAAAATACTAGAATTTATTTAATAAATAAACTCAAGTCACGCAAAGTATATTGAGTTTTCTAATAATTGTAAGTGATATATGTAGCCTCTATCTAGTTTCCTCCTTTTATAAGGATTGAGGTGACTCTTTGATAAGGACTCTTTCTTCTACATATCTCTTCCTGGAATTGTAGCTCTTCATATCTATCTAAGCAGGGGTATGATCTTTCCAAACACTAGACGAGGCTTTTATGACCTTGCAACAGCAGGAGTTTAGGCCCAGAAGTTGACTCATTCGAGCCCCATAATCATGGATGATCTTAGCATAAATCCAATATTTTTGTTGTATTATCACTATTCTTCACACATTCTATAGCTCGATTAGATCTGAGCTATGAGAACAAGATCATTTTCTCTTTTTCGACTGGTAAATTGCATGTGGTCTTCCTAGGAACCAATGCGATAGCACGATGGCCTTTAGTTAATTCGACACCATCAAGTATCTGCAAATAAAGAACTTATTGTCATTATACAAGTAAATGAGACATTAAACATTAAATTGGTGTCAATACGCACTTGAATTTAAATGGTACTATTCCCATTTGAATAATTTAATTCGTGGCATTCAGTATTTAAGTGGTGCCATCTAGCACTCGGCTATGATGTCATTCATCATTCAAGTGGTGCAATTTAGCACTTGGACATGATACCATTCGGCATGTAACTGGCGACTTCAGTACTTATTTGACAATTGTTCTTATACCATACGTTACGTAAAATAATATAAATAAATTAGAAAATAAAGAGATAAACAGAAGTATAAGCTTATCTTTATTTTATCTTCCCGGCAAAAGCTGGGTACTTATTTGCATGTTTTCACATTTCTGTTTGGCTATAATGACTCGCAAACATGATATATATATAGAGAGAGAGACACACACACACACACAAACATATATGCATAAATGCGCAAAGAACATACATTAGAATTGCTTATATTTTCGCCTGACCCATTTAGTCGTAATGAGTCATAAGCACTATGACTACTTTATCAAAATGTTCCTGAAGATCATGCCAACGTACAAGAAGCATACAGAATAGAAGTGTAGACCAGAAATAACAACTACTAAATGAAGTGAAATGGAGCAATTAATTTGATAATTTCTTTTCTTTTCTTTTTTTTTTTTTTTCAAGAGAAACGATTACAACATTCAATCACTCTATCATCAATATATCGATATAAATACTTTACTGCATTAAGATCAAATACATAACTGATAAAGCAAATTACTATACAATAGAATTAAAACTACCATCCGGTAGATGAAAAACACACACGCGTTCGATGGGGTTCGAACTCATAACCTCATGGTTATAAGATCTCCCTCTAACAAATTAGGCTATGGCTCATTGGCAATTTGATAGAAAGGAACCAAAAATTGAAGGAATCTAGAACGAATAACTTATCTTAGTTTTGTCATTTCAGTGAATTCCTCTCACATATGACAATTCAATCGTTCCCACAGACAGAGCTAATGATGGAAAGTAAAAGTTTTGCTATAATAAGTACTAAAATTTATTTTATAAACAAATTCAAGTCACACAAAATATACTATGTATTCTAATAATTGTAAGTAATTTATCCTCTGTATATTCAATTCCATTCTTTTCTAGAAATTTAGGTGAGTTTAATTTGTTCAGGGTTCTTTCTCCTTCAGATTTCTTCCAAGAGTTGTTGCTGTTTAGGTAAAGCTGGGATCTTCTCATGCCTTTCTAGATAGGTATCTCTCAAATCTCCAGATGAGGTTTATATGGGCTTCATCACCACAAGTTTAGGTCATAATGTTAAGCCCAGCTTCTAGCCCATCATAACAAATGACCTTGGACACATTATTACTTACGTTATAGTTTTCAAATTATATAATTATTGATACTAGTGTCAACATATACTCGATGTATTTACATAAAATGAATCAAAAATAAAATTTATTTATAATAAGATGCACACTTAATCTATCTGTATTTAATTATTGAACTTTGTTTAGCATATTCAATTGAATTACCTACATAATCTAACTAGAGGATAGTCTATTGACTGATTTTTAGCAAGTTGTGGGTAGTTATTAGAGTAAGTTAATATTAGAAAATATTTTTGAAACACCACATGAAAACAGATCATTAAGCATCTAGTGTTTTATACATATATAGTACAAGTATTTAGTACACATTCAATGTGTGTACATAAAATAATAAAAAATTATCTCATATATATTAGGTATAATACTCGCATAATCCGAAAAGAGATGGGTTGGCCTTTTAATATTCAGTAGGTGATTATTAAAGTGAGTTAATATTAAAGACATTTTAGAAAGATCACACAAAAACATATAACTAGGATCTGGTAGGGGTGTTCGCGGTTCGGCTTGATTCGGTTTTGAAGCAAAAATCAATTCGATCTAAACTAAAAAAATTGCATTGGACTGGTTTGGTTCGGTTTGATTTTTTTCATACAACCAAACCAATCCAAACCAATTTAAATCGGTTTGTATTGGATCGGTTTGTTTGGTTTGAAAACCAAAAAAAAAAAAGGGCCAACAACAACAACAACATCTAATTAGAGACAAAGAAAAAAAATGAATTCAACAAAGTTTGATATTCATCACAAATACATTATCTCCAAATAATCAAAACACAAGATAAAAGATACAATATCCTAATAGAACAAATTAAGAAGAAGCTAGCATCTTCATATTTAGTGAACAACAAATAGGGAAAAAAACAAAACAAAACACACAACAATTTTGGCCAAAAGAATTTCTTTCAACAAGAGCTTCACAAGAATTGTATATATCCCTTCACAAGTTCAACTTTTTGGACTAAAATTAATACTAATAATATACTTGTAATAAAATAAAAAGTATATATATTAAAATAAGCGGTTTGGTTTGGTTTGAATTAGTTTTGAAAAACAAAACCGAGAACCAAACCAAACCGATCGGTTCCTTAAAAATTCAATCCAAACTAATTCTTAAAAAAAATTAGTTTTTATCGGTTTTCGGTTTGAATTGGTTTGGATAGTAGGTTTTGTTCGGTTTGATTTGGATTTGAACACCCCTAGGATCTGGTGATTTCTGTGCAGTCTAGATGCATTATACTTGTCTAATGTAATATTTGAAATTTGTAGTTTCTTTTATTAGTTTTCTTCAGTTAATATTGAAATATGATATTGTTTAAATTGCAAAGAACATTTCAATTATCTTAAAATATTAAAATAATGAGCATTTAACACTAGGTATATGCGAGTTTTCTGTTGCATTATCTTGTATCTGAGGCACTTGCAAGTCACTTCACCGTTAAAGCCTAGAACAATCCAACGTGCTTAACTCGTGCCTTATAAAAATTATTGAGGATACATATTTTCATCACATAAATTTGAGCCTCTCCAATTTTGATCCTATATATCTTATTCATTGCAAAATCCAAACTTTTATACTATATTTGGTGCAAGGATTTTGGACAAAAAAAAACACTAAGCAGCCGGGAACTTCTTTTTCTTATTGTTTAGTTAGTAAGAAAAAAATTAGGGAAAAAATGAAAGAAAAGTCTAATTAGGCTTTCGCCTTCTCCAAGACATTCGTGGTTGTCCTTCTCTTTGTTTTTTCCTCATTGTGTTTTATGAATAACTAAGCAAACTTACGATTTCATATTTTTATTTTTATTTTTTTTCTCTAACATTTTCCTTTCTTCGTCAAATCCTAAAACTAAGCAAATTAGTGTCAACGGTCATGTGATTTACACATACATTTGGCCATTAGTTATTTGATGGAACATGAAGAATGGATTCAATATGAGATTTTTGCTACTTTTAGTTAAATTGTCGGATGCAATGTGAGAAATCTGTGAATGGAGTGATCGGAATAGAAGGAATTCAAATGTATGGGATGAAAAATGTGATTTTTCTTGACTACAAAGAATCGGTTTCATGTGTTTAATCTGAAAATAAAAAATAATATTAGTGAATTAGATTATTAATTGTCTTTGCTAGATGAAATAATATTTGGTGCTAGGGATGACACATCAATGACCAGCACTTCAGAGGTAAAATGGGAATATATTCTGTTTATGATAATAATTAATTTATTTGTCAAAGATACAGGAAAATATTTAAAAATAAGAAAATATAGATAACTTTTAATAGTTCGCTTAAATTAAGTTATTATATATGTAAGAAAATGGGATTATATTATGATGTTAGGTGAGCCGTTTTCTTTTTCTTTTCTCTTTATTTTTTTTTCCTTTTTAAGAGAAGATTAATATATTCAATTCTTACATCAGTATATCATATTAATAACTAATGAAAAAACCTCTAACAAGATAACAAGGCTAGAATACAATAGAAAATCAAGGCTATTATTCAGTAGAATAAAAACTGACACATGTACAGTTGGAATCGAATTCATAACCTTATGATTATGAAACCTCCTCCTAACTAACTAGGCTAGAAGGTGAGCCATGGATTTGGCATAGCTTGGTTTGCATTTTTCTTCTTTGTATTGAAATGGCATTTGAAAGCACTAGATCTACAATTAGGATCCTCTATTTCAAAATAGTGTTTCATTTCCTATTTGTATATTAAATAATATCAAGCATATTAAATCTTTTTGTATGAAAACACAAGGGTGCGATTATCATATATTTGGCAAGTATTCATACAATAAAATAGAAAATGAAATAGAGAATCCAAAGTACTAAATGTGGATATTTTCACATGTATTTCGGACTATATGACTGGTTGTTCTTTTTAAGGAAATAAATTTTCGTACTTTAACTATACTGTTTGCTAGTGGATTCTATCAGGAAAAGCAAATCTTGTAAGTCGATAACAGCCGGCTAGAATTGTCTGGTTAAGGTTGATGTTACACTATTAGATTTAAGGGATGGTGGGGTTAAGATAGGCAAGATTATTTTACAATTTTTTTTTTTTTTAGCTTCTTTTATAATAAATAATAATAACTGGCTCATTATAAAAGTATGTCATGTATTATTTATTCTAATATTAATATTTCCTCAGTCAAGATCTATTAATATCTATTGGAAGCAGTCTTTGATTCCAATTACACATACCAAATCCTGTGTTCTTGGAATTTTGAATTTTTCAATTAGTTTGAAAAGTTTTTATTGATTGTTACGATATTTATATCTAAAACAGTTCAAGATTCATTTAGATAAGTAACAACTTAATTTAACTTCAAATATAATAATTTTTCTCTTGTAACAACTAAATGCTCATTAACTACTGAATAAATATCTTCTTTCTTTAATTATTAAGATAAACACCTTGTTCTTTTTTCTTTTTTTCCAAATTAAAGTCTAAATAAATATCTTCTTTCTTTGATAATTAAGATAACATCTTATTTTTGTAGTGTCAATTTTTGAGCTCGTCGAGCTCGAGCTACCAAAATTCAGCTTGGCTCAAGTCGACTCAACTCGTCTCATTTGCATCCTATGTTATACATGCCAACTTGCTATATCTCCCAATGGACGAACTTGTGACACCTCAAGAATTTCCCAAAAATAAAAATCTTGAATCACCAATTTTTCGAATAATAATTCGTTTTTAAAATCATGAACATCATTTTAACGTCAAAGTACATTTCGTGCATTTGATTCTTATGTTCGTACCCCATATTGATCCAAACGAGTCCCAAAAAGTTCCTAACTAAAAATTGGAAATGCCAATTTTCGAAATTTACTCGATTTCAATAAAACGAAGAACGTTTTAAATTCCGAAAATGAGTTTCACGTTAAAACAATTTCTCTCGTCCAAAACCCAATTTCTTACGACAAAATTCAACCCAATAATGTTTTATAAGCCCAACCAATCATGTATTTCCAGGCCCAATCTTAACCAAACCATTAGAAATATATATACACAAACATAGTTATATACATATGCATATATATATATATATATATTGAAACCAAAAATCAGATTTTTCAACCCCATGCATGTTCCAGCCGTAAGCCCACCTTTTTTCAAGGGATTTGTTGGCTTAAATCTTGCACTAGCTTTGACCATCAACTTCCATGCAAAGCTCACACTATAAAGAAGAGATCCAAGCTTCCTTTCAACCATTTTCCAAAGAAAATTCTGCAGAAAACAAAGCAACTTTCTCTTCCATTTCCAGTCTGCCGGCAGCCCTTCTTCTTGCTCAAAACTTGGTGTTTTTCCTAAGTAACTTAAGAAAACTCAAGGGGGAACACACTCTACCTTGGTAAGCTTAATGTTAGCATGTTAAGTAAGTGATTTAGACATGTTTAAGAAAGAGTTAACACTTGGTTTGGATTATGGTTAGGTGATTAACTCGAACTCGGAACATTTGTAGCGTTTCTTGAAGACGAGCCTAGAAGCTCAACAAGTAAGATTTATGGCTTTTTCCCATTGTCTCTATATGAAATCTTGTGACCGTTGTTGATCTAAACTATGATATGGAGCTTTTGTTCGGCTCATATGACCTCCCTTGATTTGTTGGCTCCATTCCCGTTTGAATGATATCTTGGACCTCTTGAATCTTGAGAATCCTCATTCCTAGCATGAATGTATTTTTCGGACTTTGGACCCTTGGACAACTTGGAATCTTGATGTGAAAATGGAAGGAAAATTATCAAGGACTCAAAAATCAAATTTTCCACTTTAACATGAAAAAATAAACTTAAAATGAAAATCTGAAAATCCTTGTTGAAAATGGAATTTTTGGAAGTTTGGAATGTATCTTCGGAACGTGGAACAAAAAGAGAGAAAAGATGAATAAGTACATTTTTGCTAAAACGGACCAAAGTGCCGTAGCACTCTTCAGAAGTGCTATAGCACTTTAGCTACTGGAAAGAAGAAAACTTTGTTTCACCAAAATAGATGTCAGAGTGCCATAGCACTTTTCTGAAGTGCTATAGCACTTCAGCTACGGGAAAAGTGGAACTTAAAATTTTGCTAAAACTGATGCCAAAGTGCCATAGCACTTTTCAGAAGTGCTATAGCACTTCAGCTTCTGGAACAAAAATTTCATCTTAAATAGAACCGACGCCAGAGTGCTGTAGCACTTCGTAGGAGTGCTATAACACTTCAGCTACTGGATTTAAATTAAAGTATGAAGAACTATTTTCCACTTCGTTTTCTCACTCATGTACATATCTTCCTTTTAAACATGTTTAAGTCCTTGAAAATCAAAAATCTTTTCTAATTCATGGTCCAAAATTCGATTCGTATATTTGATCCATTCGTTTGTTGAAAATAAGCCATTATGGCTATAAGATCATGATATGCTTGTATACATTTTGATATGACTCGTTCGTTCCTAAACCTATATGATTGTTTGTCTGTT
>JACFYI010003713.1:1121-15134 GCA_014898755.1 Handroanthus guayacan
TCACCCTTATATCTTCAAACATTATCAACCTTATTCCTCCATTTGCCTCTCGGGAGGCCGCTCGAGATTGGCCATTAAACGTTAGGCACGGTCGACCGCGTGCCGAGCATAACTATTCGGAAACCTACCTCCAGGTTTCCTCCTAGCTACCTCAATATTAGAGAAGTCTCAAGGGGTTAGGTCGACGTGCCGTAATGCCCAACCAAATCCCCCTTGAGGTTCTCAGGGCCCAACATTCATGCATTTAGGTTTTCACATGTGGAGCATTCAAGAAAAATATCAAAAATCGATATTGAATTCGAATAAATGAGGCACGAAAATCAAAAAATACGGATACGGGTATAAGAATTCTAATCGGATCATCATATAAAAATTAAGGGGCTTAGAAGATGATTTTTAAAATTTGTTTTAAGAAAATACCAAAAATACAAGTTTTATAGAAATTCTGTGCGGCAGTAATTTTCCAAGCTACCTTAAAAATACAATTTAATGAATAAAAATTGGCGATTTAGTTCTACAACTATCTAGACTCAACAAGCTTTCCAATGACAGTTTTATATTGAAATTTCGACGAGTAAAACTCTAGTTTTGAATTTTTAAAGTTGATACACGAAACTGCCAAATCCTTGAATCAATTGGATAGGTTTGGGTTCACCGAAAATTCTGGGTTGATTCCTTTATGGATCTTAAAATTTCTTGAACCTATTGTTATCGACAATTAACAAGGTTTCTAACCTATATTTTTGGGTTTAATTTGGTGAAGAAATGAGGGATTTATAATGAGTTGAAGTTGGGGAAAGGTTTTGGGCCAGTTCCAGTGTAGCCTTGCTACCCGAGAAGACTAGCATGTTGGGATTGTGTGGAATTTTTGGACGTGTGGGTATCTAGTCATGAATTCTTGAATTTGGGGTTAGGACGGGGACCTCCCCTGTCCCAGCCAAAGTGGCAGGTTTCATTCAAATGAAAGTTTCTACTGTTTCCATTTGTGTTTTTGGGTAATTCTTGATTCTATCATCAACTAGACTCAAAGAGGTTTCTAAAGGTACCTTATATGAAATTTTTAGAGTTGTATAAGTGCAGTTTTTGATTTTTCAAAGTAAGGTAAGTGCACTGCCTTTCTACCCGAGAACAGTCCAGATTTCTAATACCTTATTTCTTTTGGAAAATCACCTAACCACTAAATCTACATGATGATCCACTATCATTCTTATATCCCTAAGGTCAAAATCATGGTTTTCCAAGCTCAAATCAGATTTTGCTCCATCAATAATTATTAATCACATGAGAGTAAACAATCAACTCATACATCAAGCCATAATAAAAAATAAGGCAACACAAGCACTCTCATCAATAATATCATCAATTTATGAATCAAAGAAAGGAAACCATAATTCGAAATCTTGAACATAAGGTAGGGAGTGTTATGATTCTTACCTTATATGGTGGATTTGCTCCAAGATTTAAGTACATATTCCACTAAATCTCTAGCTACCTAGCATAGAAACAAGTCTTCTTAAGTTCACAAGTTTTTCATTAAATCTACTAACTAAACTCAATCAAACTTACCCTAAGCTTGAAGATTTGAGTCTATAGGAGTCCCCCTCACAACTCTCTTTTAAGTTTATGGGTGAAAATTGAAGTAGGATTGAAGTGGTTGTGCTTGTTCTTTCTCCTCTCCTCTCTTGGTTTTGTTCCTCTTTTCTCTTCTCTTCTCTTTTTTTTCTCTCGATTTCAGACTTAGGGCAGTGTTTTGTGTATTTTTATGCTTTATTTTATTACTTGTATATACTCCCCAAGTATATACAAGTATGTATTTGAGTATAATACCATGTATAGCATTTATTAAGGGTGATGATGATGCCTCCTCTTTGAGCTAAGCCATGAGCTCATGGTTTCTCTAGATAAAATCCACTTGTTAACATTTTAAAACACATGTGAGTGTGTGTGAGGTGTGTGAATCGGCTGAGCTATATTTTGCTCCCATTTTTATTTTATTTTATTTTTTTTCAAAAATTAGGTTTGGGCTTGGTTATGGGCTAAAATAAATATTAAAACATTGGGCTCAATTTCTTTGGGTCCAAAGGCTTGGTTATGGGTTAAAATATCATGTTTGGCCCATATTTGATTGAAATAATATTTTTGATTGCTAAATCGAAGTGATTTCGCCATTTTAAAGTCTTTTAGGCAATAGCGATAAAAATCGTTTAAAACGGCGCTATACTTTTAAAATTTTTGAAACAATGGGGTGAAATTGTAAATTCTAAAATTTTTTGGGCTAAAATATAATTTTTGAAATTAATTGTATGGTTTTGATAGGTTTTGGGTTGAAAGAAAAATTTTTAAAACGGGTTTTTGCTTCTTAAGGGTTTATAACCGTTTAAGGGAATAAATGTTAAAACTAAGGGTTTAAATATATAATTATGGGCATCTTTTGGAGAAAAATTAGAATTTCAAGAATTCTTTGATTGAAAATAAAATTTTTAAAATATGGAAACATTTCTATTTGCGAGAAAATCTCAAATCGGCGAAAAATTCATTACCGATTAAAGTTTTTCTCAAAATGTTTTAAAATAATTCTTGGTTAACTATTAGAGTTTTAAGATATGATTTAAGGGGATTATAGGGTCCTTACAGATCAAGTGGAGAGTAACACCTTAATTCATTTCCCTTTAATTAGTCTTGGAAAATTTTTGAATTAACTTGAAAAATTTGAGAGAAAAGTGGCAGCCAAAAGGGGGAAGAAAAAAGGTAGAAATTAGTAAGTGAAAGTGTAAATATATGTATGTAAAGAATATGAGTCTTGGTCTTCTATACACCTATACATATACATGTATCTATATACACTTGTCAAGACCAATAGGAGAAACAAAAATGAGGTGGTGTGTATGACTAAGCACATTGTTGGATCTTGTCTCCCACAAAATCCCACATGCCAAATTATGTTGGATCTTGTCCCCCACAAAATCCCACATGCCAAATTATCTATTTGAAGGTGAAATGTTCTTGGTCTTGTGTGTGTGTGTGTGTGTGCAGCCGATTTTTCCTTGGTTTTTCTCTTTTTTTTTTTTTTTTCAAATTTGGCTTAAATTGGTTCCAAGTTTGGGTCCATAATTTGGGCCAAACGTTTAGTTTGTTGGGTTTGAAATACTATTTTGATATAGTAAAATTGAAATAAAACTTTTGATTGGTAAATAATAAAATATTTCGTTGTTTAAGAATTTTTTATTTATAGTGATTAAAATGACTAAAAATGGAGTTAGGGTTTTGAATATTAAAATAAGGGTTTTGAATTATAATTACGAAAATTTTTGTGGCTAAAATAAAATTTTTTGGAGTTAAGGAAATATTTGAATTGAATTTTTTTGATTGAAGAAAAATTTCGGAAATGAGAATTCCCAACAGAGAAAATTATTCCGAGTACTCGAAGAAAATTTGAATTTGGAAAAGAAATAATTTAATTAGGACTTCGGAAATTTTTCAGGGTGTTACAATATTAGAATCAAGAATCACTCAAAAAAAAAATTAGAGAATTGGTAGAAAAAATCATTTAAACCAAACTTGCCATTTTAGCCAAAATAGAGGAGGCCTCTATTATAACCCTAACTTCAAAAATTCATAACTAGACCTTTACACATCCAAAAAATTCAAAATTTGCACCATTTGAAACCTTATTGAGTATAGTTATTAGCAGAACCAAGAATCACCTGAATCCATGAAGGAAAGAGACCAAAAATACCATTTGATCTGAAGTTGCTAGTTTACCCGGGGAGCAGGGAACCGACTGGAATATGCTCTAATATATCTCCCAACTTCAAACCATTGAAACCCAAGCTTTCCTCCACCAAATCAGCCCCAAAAATATTCATTAGAAACCTTATTAAGTGTAGATAATGATAGACTTAAAAATCTTTGAAATCCCTTGGAAATTGATTGGGCGATATTGGGTCAATGGTCGAAAGCCCTTGGAATTCCTGTCCATTGGATAATTCTGCAGGAACCTGGAGATAAGTTTCTAAAGGGCTAGACCTGAGACTCATGGTCGACCTTGCTACAGCGGCTGTGTCTCAAATGTGTGTGGGATTGCTCCCCTCTGAATGGCCATTTGAGGGAGAGACGGGAGGCATAAGGTATAATTTGATTGTTTCGGAGTTATAAGGGTGACATATCCACCAAATACTAGTCCAACCATATTTATTTCGATATTCATGCTTATTGTTGAAATTTGAGCTCATAATTTGAATATGTTATGGATCATATTGTCATCAATATCGAATTGCTATTATTGAGCCTTTGGGCTACAGAATGTTTGTGAAATCACGATATCAATGGTTCTAAGATTTGTTTAATCGTATTGATATCTCAAAATCCTTGAACACATTTCTTTGCTACCCTTGTTCATGGTTATGGTAATAATCCTTGCTGAGTCAGTAGACTCACCTCCTTAACTCTACTATTGTAGAAAATTCATTTCAGGAAATTGCATGGTGAGTTTGAAGACTTGACACTAGGATTAATTCATATCAATGATTATGTAATAGTGTGATAGGGTAGTGTGACTTCTGTTGAGACTCAGAGATGTATTTGTACTATTGGACAATGTATTGAAAGTGATTGATTATGTAAATTTTGAAGTTTAGATTATCTATTTATGTACGTGAGTGACATTTCCGACTTACGGCATTACAGGTGTTATCAGAGCCTAGGTTAAGAAACTTCAAAGGTTTAGACTTGTAGTATTTTACCTTTTCATCCTCCTTCCGATATCTACCTTGTCTATTCCTGGTCATGATGTTAAGATAGATGGTAAGCATATATAAGAAACCATGAACTCCTATTAAAATTTATTACATGGATTTCAGATTAATATGGCCTTAAGTAAAGTCCAAATGCATTTTTGAATTTTGGTAAGAAAAAAAAGGAAGAGCAGCAGCTGCTCGGCCACACCCCTCTCACACATACACACACTCACACTCAAATGGAAACAAAGAAAATGAGGTAAGGCATGAGGTATGCCTCCCCAACACATGGTAACTCATGTATGCATGGTCATCTAACAACATCATTAGCAATTTTAATGTATTTGCAAAAATATCAAGTATTGTCTCTTATATAATATACTTGTATATGTATTCTATAAGTGTATATACACAAGAAAATGAGAAAAAAAATACAAGAAAAACTTCAATCATTTTTCTCCCAAAAACTGTCAATTTTTGTGTGTATGTGTGTATCTTCCATTTCTTCCACTTTTTTCTTCAACTTCCTCCTTAATATCAAGTAACAATCAAAAGAAAATTTGTAGGGGACTCCTTCATCTTCCCAAATCCTCAAATATGGTAAGATTTGATTAAGATTTTAATAGCTAAATTGCTTATTTAAGTGAAATCTAAGAGGTTTCTTCTTTGATGTTAGGATCTATATGTAACGCCCCGTATCCTGGGCACTTCCGCCCTAGGTCCGAAACGCTACTCACATTCATAATAATAAAACTAAGCCTTAAAATCAACGTGAATACAATCATTTTCAATACTTCATCCAATCGTACAATTACATCTTTTAGTCTCAACCCTACCTCACACCATTTCATGATCATCAATACGAGGAAATTCTGATTCCCAGCCTTTGAACTCGTCGTGACATTCTCTGAAATTAATTTCCTACAATAGTAGAATTAAGGGAGTGAGTCCACTGACTCAGCAAGAATTATTACCATAATCATGAGCAAGGATAGCAATGATAGGTTTTCCAGGATTTTGAGATATCAACGTGATTGAACAGATCTCAAGAACCATTGATATCATGATTTCACAAACGTTCAGTTAGCCTAATAGCTCATTAATAGAAATTTGATATTCATAACAGTACAATCTGTAACAGAATTAAACCATGAGCTCAAATTTTAGCAATAACTATAAATATCGAAATAAATATGGCTGGACTAGTATTTGGTGGATCTGTCACCCTTATAACTTCGAAACAATCAAATCGTACCCTTATGCCTCCCATCTCTCCCTCGAATAGCCATTCAGAGGGGAGCAATCATTCATACATTTGAGACATAGCCGCCGTAGCACGGTCGACCACGAGTCTCAGGACTAGCCCTTTGGAAACCTACCTCCAGGTTCCCGCAGAACTATCTAATGGAGAGACCTCCAGGGGACCCACCACGGTCCGATACTGCACAGCTGTCCCTCCTGAACCTCCCCGGGCCCAACAATCATGCAATAGGTTTCAAGAATTCAGCCATAACAATGGAATTATCATTGGATCAATAACGAAAACTCTTGAACATTTGATATGACGTTTAGAACGAATCATCGGACATAAGAAAATCAATTGAACCTAAAAGCATTTATAGGAGACGAAGTATGGACTATGGACATATCGGACGATTTTTCCATAAGTATTTGAAAAGATTATTCAGTTGTTATTCCAAACAACATTTTGAAAATATTTCACAAGAGCAAAATTAACAAACAAGACAAATACCACAAGCTATTTTTATTGAAATTACTTTTAAAGACATTTTTAAATAGTAAAAATACGAACGTCATTCTGAAAATATTTCAAATAATGATCCTCAAATTTTGTGAGGCAATATGAAATTAAAATCATAAAAAGAGGTTCAAAAATCCAGTATCATAATTTTGTAAAACAAACGAGGTACGATCATATTTATATTTTTCAGTAAAACACTACATACTTGATAATGATCAAAACTTTTCCAAATACTAAGTTATCAAATCTTTGAACAAGTAAAAGAAATAGCTACAATAATAGCCGAATGTCTATAATAACTATCAATCAAGATAAGGGATTCATAATAACCCAACAATAAGGACAAGTATCCAAACATGACCATGGTAGGAAATTCAGGAATGATTACAGTAATAACCCTTACCTCTGGTCCTTAAGCTTTAATCCCCTAAGATGATATTGAGATCATCTAATCCATTGATTAAATTTGACCTATCAACATCAAGATCACCTAAATATTAGACTATGTCTTCATATCATATAAAATCCATGATTAAATTCCGGCAGTGAATTTCTCTGCCAATTTAAAAATATATCCCATTGAGTTAAAATTGGCGATTTGGTTCTACAACTATCTAGACTCGATAAGGTTTCTAATGGTAGTTTTATATTGAAAATCCGATGAGCGGTTTGTTAGTTATATATTTTTAAAGCTGAACGATGTTTCTGCTGTAAATCAAAGGCAGTTTGACATGTTTGGCTTTAAAGAATTTTCTGGGAACATTCCTTAATAGATTTCAATGATTCTTGATTTTATCATCATCTACACTTAACAAGGTTTGTAACGGCTATTTTTGGGGTTGATTTGGTGAAGAAATGAGTGGTTTCCAACGAGTTAAAGTTAGGGAAAGTGTTAGGACCCATTCCAGTGCATCCCCTGCTACCTTGGAAAATTGACATGTTTAGATTAAACGGTGTTTCTGGGCTTTTTTCTTCATGTATTTGGGTGATTCTTGATTCTAATGATAACTACACTCAATAAAGTTTCAAATGGTACAAATTTTGGATTTTTTGGGTATGTATAAGTTTGGTTATGAATTTTTGAAATTGGGGTTAAGACAGAAGCACCCTCTGTTTTGGCCGAAATGGCAGTCCTGATTCAAATTCGTTTTTCTACCACTTTCCTCCATGTTTTCAGGTGTGTCTTGGTTCAACATCATCTAGACTCAAAGAGGTTTCTAACGGTATCTTATATGAAATTTTTAGAGGTTTCAATTTTTCAAAGTGAGACAAGTGCATTGTCCCTGCTACCCGAGAACAAAACTAAAGATTCCAAACTTCAATAATTTTATAAAATCGTTCAGCCACCAATTTTAGGTGTGATGATCCAACAAATTCCTTATATCCACTAGGCTCATATCCATAAGTTCCATACAAAAACTCAATCAAATCTCAACAACAATTATCATAAGAATATAGTGTTCATCACCTAAACAAGGTAATCCTAAGCAAGATGAACATATCCATAATAAAATCTCATAACAAAGGAACAAGTCTCATTTTTTCCTTAAGCATAAAGTGGCTAAAATGAAGGAGAATATAAGGTTATGATTCTTACCCTTTTAGCTATTCCAAGTTTAAGAAAATCCACTAGTTTCTCCAATTTTTCAAGCTTGATCTAAAAATCAAATGAAAGAACTACTTAACACCTTACATAAACACTTTATAAATTTTTCAAACTCAACTTAATCTTACCAAGTTCCTTATATGAGATGAGAGTAAGCTCCCTTAGTGAATTCCCTTATCAATTTCTTTCAATTTGATGGACAAAATATGGATGACAAGTGAAGAAAAATTTTCAGATTTTCTTCCTCTTATTTTTGGCCAAGAAGAAATGAAGAGGAGGGGAGGTTGTTTTGCTATGTAATTGTATTCATATACAATCACCTATACACACATAGATGGCTTTACTCATTAGGAGAAGAATGGCATATTTGGAAAGAAAGAAAATAGCATTTAATGGGCATTTAATGGCATAGGACTAAGTGCATGAGTTGGGCACTTAGGTGGCTCATGCATTTAATTAACAAGGGTGAGTCTTCACCTTGAGTGTGTGTATTGTGTGTGTGGGCGTTTTTGTGCTGAATTCCCCCTTTATTTTTTTTTTTCATTTAGTTTAAAATAGGTTGAACTTGGACTTTAAAATTGCATAAATGGTTGGGCTCAATTCTAGGGCCAAATATGCATTGATTTGGGTTAGAAATAATATTTTTGGCCCATATTTGATTGAAATAAAATTTTTGGGTGCCAAATCGAAGTAATTTTGTCGTTTTAAAGTTTTTTGGACAATAGCGATAAAAATCGTTTTAAACGGCGATAAGTTTTAAATGTTAAAACTAAGGGTTTGAAAATATAATTATGAATAGTTTTGGGCTAAAATAGTATTTAGGATGAGTTTTGGGTATGAAATAAATTTTCGATTGGGAGAAAAATCTCAAACCGACGAAAAATCGGTTACCGATTAGAGTTTTTCTCAAAAATATTTTAGAACATTTTCACTTAAAACTAAGGGTTCAAAATTTAATTAGGAAGATCTTTCCACTCTTAAAATATATTTTAAGGAAATTTTCGGGTTATTACACTATAGGAAGATCTTGAGGAAAACCTTAAAAATTTCAAATTTGGTAAGCAAGAAAAGAGAAGGATCATGATACTTCATCCTCATGTTCTTCAATTTTCGATCATGGTTTTAATTTCTTGAAAGATCTATGGATGGTATGCTTGTTAGTATGTTTATTGTTATGGCTTCTTGATTGTTATGAACTTGTTCTTGATGAGCTACTTAATTAACTATCATGTTGTTGTTGATGGAGCATGACCTAGCTTATATTTATGGAACCATGAATTTGACCTAAGGGTTATAAGGAACTTAGTGGATCATCACTTATATGTCACAACTTCTCCATTAACTCCAAGCTTATGCTTGAAGATCCATTTGCATCCTATGGTACTATACCCTCTAGTGGATCAACTAAGTTCCAAACTTTATTGGAGTACATGGAGTCTATTTTGGATTGCATAGCTTGTTGCCAGTGTCTTGAATCTATATCTGACATGGCTTCCTCATATGTCTTCGGATCACTATCTGATTGATCGGCCTCATGAAGAAATTGAACTTTTCCAGCTCTCTTCTTATTTGTTCAGATCTTTTAAGAAGTTGTGCGCTTTGAGGTTCATCTGTTTTTATTGGTTATGAATTTTCTTCTTGATTGTGAACTTCATCATGTTCCATAATTTCGCCCTTTCTGTCTAATAGAAATTCATTCTCCAAGAAGGTGGCATTTCTCGAAACAAACACCTTTTGTTTCGCATGATCATAGAAGTAATAACTTGCAGACTCTCCGTGGTAACCCACAAATTTGCATAAGATGGATCTATTATCCAACTTATCTCCCACTAGTCTCTTGGCGTACGCAGAAGACCTTCATACCTTTGAATAAGAATATGAGGGTACTTTGTTATACCACATCTCATATGGTATTTTGGACACCGACTTAGAAGGTACTATATTAAGTAACTTTGCTACCGTTTTGAGGGCATAGCCCCAAAATAAAAGAGGAAGATCTGTGAAACTCATCATAGATCATACCATATCCAACAAGGTATAGTTTCTACGTTCCGCCACGCCATTCAACTGTGGTGTAATAGGAGGAGTCCACTGTGAGAGAATCTTATTTTCTTCCAGATAACCAAGAAACTCGTCATTCAAGTATTCACCTCCTTGATCGGATCGAAGAGTTTTTATACTTAGTTTGGTTTTTTCTCTACTTCATTTTTATATACTTTGAATATTTCAAAAACTTCTAACTTGTGCTTCATAAGAAACACCTGCCCAAAACGTGTATAATCGTTAGTAAATATAATGAACTAATTATAACCACCTCGGGCACTAACTTTTAGTGACCTATATACATCCGTATGAACTAGTTCTAACGGTTTGGTGGCACGTTCCGGTTATCCAACAAACGGTGACTTAGTCATCTTTCCATTTAAATAAGACTCGCAAGTCGGTAACTCCTCAATGTTACTTATAGAATGTGACCTTGAGGCAACCAACTTACTTATCCTATTTTTGAAAATGTGCCCAAGTTTAACATGCAACAACTATGCTTGGCTATGGTTATCTGATTTTCTTTTATTCTCTTGTCGAATTCGTAATAGTGTATAGTTAGAATCTAGGGTGCAAAGCCTATTTGTCAGTGTATCAGTAGCAATTAAAAAACTATCTTTAGAAAGAAAAAACTTTTCATTCTTGTAAGAAAATTCATAATTTTCTTGTCAAACACAAAGATAGAGATGATGTTCTTTAATAATGACAATACGAAGAGACAATAAAGACGGTACAAAGAGAACGATGCGATAATTAAACACGAGAACGAAGAGACAATAAAGACGGTACAAAGAGACAATTAAACAAGAGAACATCATTATTTAAGAACACCATTTCTATCACCATGTTTGACAAATAAAATTATAAATTTCTTGCAAGAATGAAAAGTATTTTCTTTCTAAAGATGGTTCTTTAATTGCTACTAGTACACTGATAAATGTGTTTTACACCCTAAATTCTAACTATACACTATTCCAAATTCAACAAGAGAACAAAAGAAAATCAGATAACCATAATCAAGCATACTTGTGGCATGATAGACTTGGGCACATTTCCAAATATAGGATAAGTAGGTTGGTTGCCTCAGGGTCACTTTCTGTTAGTAACATTGAGGAGTTACCAACTTGCGAGTCTTATTTAAAGGAAAAGATAACTAAGTCACCGTTTGTTTGATAATCGGAACGTGCCACCAAACCATTAGAACTAGTTCATATGAATGTATATGGGCCACTAAAAGTTAGTGCTCGAGGTGGTTATAATTACTTCATTACGTTTACCGACAATTATACACATTTTGGGCGAGTGTTTCTTATGAAGCACAAGTCAAAAACTTTTAAAATGTTCAAAGTATATAAGAATGAAGTAGAAAAATAACTCGAACTAAGTATAAAAACTCTTCGATCTGATAGAGGAGGTGAATACTTGAATGATGAGTTTCTTGGTTATTTGGAATGGAATGTGATTCTCTTGCAGTGGACTCCTCCTACTACACCACAGTTGAATGGCATGGTAGAACGTCAAACCTGTATTTTGTTGGACATGGTACGATCTATGATAAATTTCACAGATCTTTCTCTTTTATTTTGGGGCTATACCCTCGAAATGGCAGCCAAATTACTTAACGTAGTACCTTCTAAGTCGATGCCTAAAAAGCCACATGAGATGTGGTAAAACAAAGCACCCTCATATTCTTATTTAAAGGTATGAAGGTCTCCCATCTACGCCAAGAGACTAGTAGGAGATAAGTTAGATGCTAGGTCCACCCTATGCAGATTTGTAGGTTACCCCAAAGAGTTTGAGGGTTATTACTTCTATGATCCTTTGGAACAAAAAGTGTTTGTTTCGAGAAACACCACCTTCTTGAAGATGAAATTTCTATTAGATAGAAAAAGCAAAATCGTAGAACTTGATGAAGTTCACAACCAAGAAGAAAACCCACAACCAATAAAAGTAGATAAACCTCAAAATGCACAACTTTCCAGAATGTTTGAATGAATTAGGAGAGAGCCCGAAATGTTTGAATTTCTTCATGAGACCGGTCAATCGGATAGTGATCCGAAGACCTATGAGGAAGCCATGTCAAACATAGATTCGAGATACTGGCAACAAGCTATGCAACCCAAAATGAACTCTATGTACTCTAATAAGGTTTGGACCTTAGTTGATCCACCAGAGGGTATAGTACCCGTTGGATGCAAATAGATCTTCAAGTGTAAGTGGAGAGTTAATGGAAAAGTTGTGACATATAAGGCAAGATTGGTGGCCAAAAGATATATGCAGCAATCAGGTATACACTTTGAAGAAACTTTCTCGCTTGTTGCAACATTAGGATTTTGCTTGCCATAGCTACATATTATGACTATGAGATATGGTAAATGGATGTGAAAGTTGCTTGCTTTAATGGTAACCTCGATAAAGATATTTATATAGAGCAAACAAAGGGCCTCACATCCAAGGGGAGCGAGCAACAGGTTTGCAAGCTCCAAAGACCCATTTACGGACTTAAGCAAGCATTTCGAAGTTGGAATATATGTTTTGATGTGATAGTCAAAGGGTTTGGCTTCATAAAAAATGTTTATGAGCCCTGTGTGTACAAGAAGAGTAGTGGAAGCATGGTGCAATTTTTAGTACTTTATGTTTGTGATATCCTACTCATTGGGAATGAAGTGGTGCGTTAGAATATACTAAAGTATGGTTATCCAGACAATTCTTCATGAAAGGCTTGGGAGATGCATCTTTTGCATTGGGAATACGAATCTATAAAAATAGATCGAAAAGATTGCTGGGGCTCTCCCTAAGTCCGTACATAAACAAAATACTAAAGCAGTTTAGTATGGAAGAATCTAAGAGGGGGTTCTTCCCATGAGGCATGGATTACATCTCCCTAAGTCAGTGCCCCCAAAGACGAAATAAGAGAGACGTAGCATGCCATGCATACCTTAAGTCTCTGCTATAGGAAGCATAATATGTAGCGCCCCGGGGTCCTAGTTCACTTCCACCCCAATTTCCGGGATGTTACTCACAATTGATAATAAGTATAATTTTACTAAAATCAACATGAACACATTATTTTAGATCGAGCTCCCTTTTAATGTATTCATTCTTATGAAACTTATTTTTTATATTTCCATGAAATTCATATTTGATTATTTCCATAAAACTTGATTTTAAAAAAAATCCAATAAAACTCAATTTTGACTTGTTCCAATTAAATTTATTTTTAATTGTAATAAAACTTAATTTAAAGAGTTCAATAAAGCTCATTTTCGGTTATTTCAATAAAATTTGTTGTAAACTTTTCATGAAAATTTCCCGTGATTTTTAATAAAACATAGGTTGAACATTTGTTTAAAATTTTTGTATGATTCGAGCGATTGTGCGATGGTGATTTCTGGAGCAAGAACAAGTGCTAGTACTAAACATAAACTTCATGAACTTCTTAAACCATAATTTACATCAAATACAAACTTCTAGGTATTGATCATACTTACAATCACTCCATAATATACATCATTTACAAGATACTAAGTTAAATACTAACATCCACCCATAATTTACATGTCACTATATACTAGCTATAAAGTTTAGTTTACTACATTACAAAGTAAAATAAAAGGAAAAACTAGTCTAGGGGTTCTCCGGTAAGGTAAGTCACTATCTCGCCGTACGGGTAAACATTAATAATAAGGTACCACCATCCCGGGGCCCTAGAAATTGTAAGATGCAGATGAACGGTATACTCGATGCTTCGACGCCGCACGTGGTCATCCACCACAAAAATAATAGAAAAGCATAATCTCAGATTTGTATCTCTCATCTACATATTTTAAAGAGTTTTAAAGTAAGTCTAGAGACTTAGTAAAAAT
>JACFYI010003713.1:68427-85101 GCA_014898755.1 Handroanthus guayacan
CATCTGAATCGTTAAGTTATGAAAATTTCGTTTTGAAATTTCTGTTTATGGTTTAAGTTAAGTTCCATAAGCGACTAGCACTCCAGATTTCAGGGCGGAATGCACTGAAATCCGGGGCGTTACAATTTTCCAATCGAACGTGTGTTGAGTAATTTCGGTACAAGAGGTGGGTGTTGAGCAAGGTCCGAGAGTTACCCCTTTGTTTGATTAATTGCTCCTTGTGATTTTGCGATTTCTTAGAATTTTGGTTGGAATATTTTCATAGAAAATTTCATGATACAAATTTATGCTTCAATTTGATTGTAATCAGGTGTGGAGGATTCGAATCCCTCAAGTTGATAAGGTGAGTAATTCATAGAAATTATAATCTTGATAAACTTCATACAAAAATATGGAAATATGATTGGGAATTAAGATTGAATTTTAATTTAATCAAAATGTTTGAAAATAAAAAAAAAAAAGGTTTTTGAAATTTTTGAAAGATTACAGAATTCTTTAAGATGGAATTAAAAAGAAAAAGGAAAAGAAAAATATTCAATTCTTGGTGAAGATTAAAAATTTGACTTGGCGGATTTTCTTTAAGGAAAGTCTTTAAAATATTTCAGTAAAAATTTTGAAAAAAAAAAAACCTTCGGATAGAGAAATGAAAATTTTCAAAACATTCTATTGATAATTGTTCTGAAATTCTTTCTAAGTCTTGGGTACATGTGTTAAGCCTCTTAATTTTTGTATATGTATAATGAAAGTATTGATTGAATCTTTTTAATTATGCAATCATCATGATCGGATTTGAAAGAAATCTTGGACTTGGGAATTCTTGAAAATTTTGTGCAATCGAATTGAAAGAAAGTTTTGAATTCTTATGTCATGACTTAATTTCTTGAGCATATATTTCTGTATAACTCTTGAGGACGCTCTTGGGAAGTTCTAATTAGGGCCCTAACGATGAGGCATATCGGAACGGTGTTGGACCGTCGATAGTTGGCGTGCCACTTCTGTATTTGTATTTGTATCTGTATATTTATCCAACCAAATTGGCCATTTGGATTGGTCTGGAGAGATAAGGGTCTGTATTTGTATATGTTTTGGAGATGTAAGGTTGGAAATTGAGATTTTAATTCATGACATAATATAAATGTGTGCATATATATATATATATATATGTATATATGATTTCCAAGAAAAAAATCAATTTATTTATCCTACCCGATTAAAACAAGAAGACTTTGGGTAAGTTATGATTTCCATGAAAATTAAAATTTTCCTATCAAATGGACACAAGAAATCTTGGGTAAGTTTCATCTAAGATTATTAATTTCTTAGAATTATTCACTAAGTCTGTGGACTTATTATTTATTTATCAATGTGCAGATTTATCTATTTAGGTGACTTTGAAGATCTTAGCTCTATATGTTGTTTTTGAGAAAGAATTCCATGGAATTGAAGGCTTGGGATTATGCTTCTAGAATATGAAGATGCACTGAGCTATATTTGTTGTGTGTGTGTGTATCATGTTGAGTATTTTGTGGAAACATTGTGCTATATAAAAATACTAGCATATTACTATTCGTACAACGGGATCATTGGAAATTATTAACCTCATTATAGCACACTTGTATGAACAAGTTCATGTCTTATTTGATGAAAAACATTAATTGATGGATACATAGGAAACAGCCACCCTTGGCATCACCTCGGCATCTTTTGGGGAAATATATGATGTTTATTTTGTGTTAACATGTCTTAATTACAAGATTAATAGAGGCACAATGTATTAACAAAATAATTGAACACTCTTGCTCCACTCACGGCTGAAACTTTCTAAACAAGACGTGTTAATATATATATATATATATGTATATTTGGCAACACACTCTGAAATATATACTCATTAAAGGTTTTTAGAAATTACAACAATTAAGTTTTAATTGAAAATACGTCAAGATTTTATGAGTACAGCCTTGCAAGACTTTTAACATAAAGTGTCACATGCACTTTGAAAATAAATTTTCAGTTGCTTCGAATTTTGACATAATATTTTTTTTGAAAAATTTATATGATTCATCTCTTTGCATTCAAAATGTAATCACCATCACAAAAAAGCACGTGTCTAAGAGCAGGCTGCTACAATATTTCCTACAAAAGAATGTTGTCTTGCAAAAGGAAAATTACTCACTTCTTTCATCCAAGAAAAAATCGGCCAACACCCTCTTGATGTTCTTCATATAATTTTGTCTATTACACAAGGATTTTATTCTATTTTTCATTAATTTCAAGTTCTAAGGAAAAGAAAAAAAAAATTGAAAGGGGCAACAAGGTTGAAACACTTGGTAAGTTTTCTACTTTGACTAGGATTTTTATTAGGGTTATATGGAACAAGGTATAATTTCTCATGATTTTCAATTCTCATAGGAAACTTGATTAAATTTGAAGTACTCGCTCTCACCTTTGGATATAGCTAAGAGGTAAGGAATTATGACTTCCTTTCTTCTTTGATTCCATGTTGCTAGTATAGTCTTTTATTAGAATCCTAGATGTTTATTATAAATTCTTAGTATATGATAGTGTGAAATCCTTGTATTGGAAGAAAATTGGACACTACCTTGTTGAAATCTCTGCCCTTGACATATGATTCCTTGAAGTCTATTGTGTTGGTTGATTTTGAATTTTGATGATTTACCTAGAATAGTGTTTAGGTTTGGGATGGAAATATTGAATTTTGGATATTTAAGATTGAATTTCAACACATCAACACAAAGCCTTATTCTCGGATCCATATATGTCCCCTACATCACCTTCAATTTTCAGACCTTCAAAACCTAACTTAAACATATCGAAACGGCTCATATAATATACCGTTAGAAACCTTATCGAGTATAGATGATGATAGAATCAAGAATTGATCAAAGATATGGAGAACAATAATCGAAAATGGTGATGGACACAGCATGTCAGGTCTGTCGTTAAACAGGGAATAGTAGCTATGCTGAAATTTAAACGAGTATAGATGAAGATCCGACCGTTGGATCGTCAATTTGAAGCTACCATTAGAGAGATCATTGAGTTAAGATAATCATAGACATATATTTCACGATTAAATGATTAGGAAATTTAAGATAAAATTTTTGGAATAGAGATTGCCGTTTTTGGAGATATGATTAACGTAGAGATTTTTGATATTGAATGAGTAGGTATTTTCCTTGGAGCTTATTGTCAGTTGTGACTAGAGGATTGAGGTAAGAATTATGGCTTTCCATTTCCTTGGTTCCCTATTATGGAATGGTTACCTTGATTTGAAATTCTCATTCGTATTGATTAACTTCGTTGATAGAATCGTATGAAATTTCCTTTGCTTTGGGCATTTATTCTTGTTGAATTGTTGGCTTATTCATATGCTATTGCTTCCTCTGCATGTTAGAGGTTTGTTGGAATTGGAATTATGGACAAAAGATGGCTTGAAAGACTTGATAGCTTAAGAATATCAAAATTGTTATTTTTGCCAAAATTCTTCAAAACTTAGAAATTAAAAATCTCAATGATGACTAGAACAAACTAATGTTAATTTTTGCACATTTGGGGGTCTGATATATTAAGGAACTCAGAAAAAAATAAAAAAATAAAAAATTCTCCGGTTACTGTTCATCGGGCGCGACCGCGCCCATGACAGAAATTTTGGACGTTTTACGTGCGACCGCGCTCATTTTTGCCCGCGAACGCGCCAGAAGCAGAATCGAAATTTTTATCTTTAACCTCTTTTTACTATTTTAAATCTATATTTTATCTCTTTTCAATGTTTTTAAAACTTCAAAACGATTTTCGGACTGAGAATAAATTTTAAATTTGACATTTGTTAACGATTAATTCTTTCACCCCGGATAAGAATAAGTTTGAAAGATCTGATATTATCTTGAAATAAAATTATTCATTCATTCGTGCCCGAAATAAAATCAAAACTTTAAATTGACTTCTTTTTGCTATTCTAAGTCCATATTTCACTCCAATAAGCTCTCCTAAATCCAAGCGTATATTCCACTATGTCCAAAAATTGACTTGAAATATTTCATCGAATTCGAATTTGTGATGAAGCTTTATCTTGTTATTTCGGACTGTTGTTCTGAATCTCTAATTGAATTTTATTAATTGATCATGTCCGAATTCTGATTATTGTTGAAGCTTCACCTTGTTGTTTGTATTGATTGCAAATCGATTGATCGATTGATTATTGGGCCCTGGGAAGTCTCAGGAGAGATACTGGGCGGCGTCGGGCTGACAGTGAATCCCCTGGATGGCTTCCCCATCGTTTAGATAGTCCTCTGGAGGCCTGGAGATAGATTTTTCAGGGACTAGTCTACGACACGTGGTGCGTCGACAGTGTCTATAGTTGGCTGGGTTATCCCTCCGAGTGGCCACTCGAGGGAGGGACCCTATGGAGGGATAAGGATTATATATTATTATGGAGTTATAAGGGTGACAGATCCACCAAATAATAGTTCTACCTTTGCCATACGATTGTGCTAATTGTTATTATGAGTAAGCTCGTTTATGCTCTTGCTGAGCTATTGCTTGTGCTCTTGTCGAGCTATTATTTATACTATTGGCGAGCTATTATTTATGCTCTTGCTGAGCTCTCGTTTATGCTTTTGCTGAGCCATTCGTTTATATTGTTTGTGAGATAATTGCAATCGTTGTCATGTTCATTTTCATTGTTGAGTTTATTGTCTCTTTACTCTCGTTGATGTTTGCTTTTGAAATTATCATAATCGTTTAGCATGTCTTATTTTGTCTATTGCCCTGTTACTTCAATATCCCTTTATTGGATCTCCGTACGACAGTATGATTTGTTTTATACTCTTATACAAGTTAATCATTTCTATTTGAGTACTGAATTATCCCCATCATTCGGTACTTTTACTTCATTCAGTACCCTCGGTTGTACTCTACATCGAATCCATTGAATCCTTTTGTTTTTTTTACCATTCCATAGCTATGATTTTTACTAAGTCAGTGGACTTATTCAAATATATTACCATGTGTAGGTGAATATGCATTTGGAGCTCTTTAGGTTCGTTTTTAAGCTTTTTTGCTTTGGTTTAGTTCGATAGTTTATTTGAATAATGATGTAAGTGGCTTGTAGCCATTAGATTTGTATTAGATTGTAGAATTTGTATATTACCTTATGTTTTGATTTTGTTGGGGCTTGTAGCTGTGAGATCATGTTTTGTAAAGGTCACTGAACGTTATTGGGGTTGTATAAATATGTTGATGCGTTATTTAGTTATTTTCTTTGTTTTGCTGTTAGCTCGTTAGAGGTCCGCTGCCCACAGGTGGCGTTTCTGGCCCAGGGAAGGCCGTTCCTGGATCCCAGAGTGTTACAGTTACTCAAGGAGAGCCAATCAATCTGGAGAAACAGCTGCCGCAGCACGGTCGACCACGAGTCTCCGAGTAACTCTTTGGAAATCCTACCACCAGGACTCCTTGGAGCTACTCATAATTGGAACCAAGCTTAGGTCAAACTGTACACTCTGGGAAACCTGCCAGAGGTTCATCTGTCGGCCTGACGCCGCCCAGTGTCCCTCCTGAGGCTCCCTAGGCCCAATAATCATGCAGTAGGTTTCAAGAATTCCGTCATAACAATAAATCAATCATGGGAGTTTTGGAACATTGGATATAATGTTTAGAATGAATCATCGGACATAAGAAAATCAATTTGAAATCAAAACATTTAAAGTAGATGAGGTATGGACTAAAATTTGGGAATTGGGCAAATCGCTTTTAAATTTAAATATTTCTACTTTCAAAATACTCTTAATAAATAAAGGAAAACTTATAAAAATTTTCTACTTTGAAAATAATTCATTTGACAAGTTTTAAATTTAAATTTAAAATTCTTGTTATAAACTTTAGATTTTTATATATTCAAAATGCTCAAACAAATAACAAGGAAGTTTAGCTTTTGAAATGTTTTAAAAATATGAAAATCAAATACAAAATATTTAAACTAAGTTTACATAAAATTCATTTTTGTCCGAGTTAATGTTTGTAAGTATTTTGTCCAAAATCCCATTATCAAAATATTAGGATTTCAAATCAAGTAATTCTAAATGTTGTTATGAGTCTCTTATGTCTGGCAATTCCTCATTCATGATCGAACAAGTGCATGGTACCAAGAAATTCAACAAGATATTCAACAAGTCCAAAGCTCAATGTTTTTAATAAAAGGAACAAGGATCAAACATGATCATGGTAGAAAATTTGAGAATGATTACAGTAATAACCCTTACCTTTGGTCCTTAAGCTTTAATTCCCAAGATGATATTGAGATTATTTAATCCATTGATTAAGTTGAACCTATTAACATCAAGATCACCTAGATATTAGGCTATATCTTCAGATCATATAAAATCCATAATTAAATTCCTGCAGTGAATTCCTCGCCCAATTTAAAAATATATCCCGTTGAGTTAAAATTGGCGATTTAGTTCTACAACTAACTAGACTTGACAAGGTTTCTAATGGTGGTTTTATATTGAAAATCCGATGAGCGGTTTGTTAGTTATAAATTTTTAAAGTTGATTGATGGTTCTACCGTAAATCAGAGGCGTTTGACATATTTGGCTTTAAAGAATTTTCTGGGAACATTCTTTAATGGATTTCAATGATTGTTGATTCTATCATTATCTACACTTAACAAGGTTTCTAACGGCTATTTTTGGGGTTGATTTGGTGAAGAAATGAGTGGTTTCTAATGAGTTAAAATTGAGAGATGTGTTAGGCTGGGTTCCAATGGGTACTTTGTTTCCCGAGTCCACTGGCATGTTTGGATCAAATGGTGTTTCTTCATAGATTTGGGTGATTCTTGATTCTAATAATAACTAGTTTCAATAAGGTTTCCAATGGTGGGTCTTGTGGATTTTTTGGATGTAAGAATCTCCATATATAAATTTTTAAACTTAGGGTAGTGACAGAGACTTCCCCTATTTTTGGTAAAACAGCAAGTTCATTTCAAATAGATTTATCTCCTATTTCTCTCGTTATTTTTGGGTGATTCTTTAGTCTAACATTATCTAGACTCAAAGATGTTTCTAATGGTACCTTATGTGAAATTTATGGAGCAAGAAAACTTAAGTTATGAATTTTCAAAGTGGGAGGTTATGCTGTGACAGTAGCATATCCGGGACAACTTGGTTGTGTGTGTGTTGGAATTTAAGCTTAAATCTTCAAGTTTCAACACTTTTATCCCAAATCTAAAGATCATTCTAAATCAATCATCAAGATTCCCAATTCTAAATCAATCATTAAGACCCCCAAATCAATTAATACAATGGATTTCAAGATAAAAAAAAAAAAAAAAAAACTCATGAAAACTATGAATCAATCAAATTTCTTACCTCTTTAGCCTATAATCCTCAAGAGGATGGAATTTCTCCCAATCTCAAACCATTCCTATAACAATCAATATCATAGGAGAGATTACTCCATGTTTCTTCAACCATAAAACCCAAACTTCAAATTAAAAGAAACTTGTCAAGTATACTTATCTTCTCTTTTCCCTTTTGTGGTTAAAATTTCACAGTTTATTTCGATGAATTTGGGAGAATTTTAAGGAGATGATGAAGAACATTTCTTGAAAAAAAATGGGGGATATGAATCGGCCAAGAGAAGAAGAGAAGATGAAGGAGATTACACTCAAATTCAATGCAAATTCTAATGAACATTTCACTTAAATTCAAATGCAAACTCTAATGGACATTACACTCAAATTCTAATGGAAATTAAACTCAAATTCAAATGGAAATTCTAATGGATATTACACTCAAATTCAAATGGACATTCTAATAAAATGAGACATGGGATTCATTTGTCATTTTCTAATTTATTTTGTTCTATCTTATTAGCTTGATGGGAAGATTAATTTGGAGTATAAAATACCAAATTAACATTTCTTGGAAGTGATAAAATATTTTTGATTGAGAGAAAAGTCTCAAATCGACGAAAAAATGTCTACCGATTGAAGTTGTTTCTCAAAACGTTATAAAAATATTTATTGATAAAATTGAGAGTTTAAAGACTTAATTAAAAAAATTCTCTCAATTTAATATTTAATTAAAGAAGTTTCAGTTGCTAAACCATAATATTTTTTCCGTTTAAAATTTCTCGAACAATAGCGATTAAAATCGTTTGAAACGGTATTAGGTTTTAAACTTTTTAAAATTTGGGGTTTAAATTGAAATTTTAAAAATCTTTTGGGCCCAAAATATTATTTTGAAGTTAGTAAGGTAGTTTTAATAAGTTTTTGGGCTGAAGAAAAATTTTAAAATGAATTTCTCTTTACCGAGAAATTTAATCGTGAAGAAATCGAAAAAATTCTTAAAGTGAGATATAATAAATTTTCAAGTGAAAAGAAAATTATTTAATTAGAATTAAGAAAATTGTCGGGGTCTCACAATATACATGTATATACATTGGAAGTGTATATACATAAGGAAAGAAAGAGAGAAAACAACTCCATAATTCAGCCATTTTTCACCCTCAAAACCGAAACATGAAGAAAAGAAAAAAATCAAGAAATTTTACCCACTTTCATTCCATATTTCTCCATAAAAACTTAAGGGAAATTGCTAGGGACCTTTCTCGTACTCAACTTATCAAGTTTGGGTAACGTTTTTTTAAGTTTTAGTAGATGATTTGCTTGAATTAAGTGAAACTTAAAGAGATTTCTTTCCATGATAGGATCTAGTGGTGTGCTTGAAGAAAATAGTTGGAAACTCCCAACTTAAACCAAAAAAAAAGGTAAAGGTCATAACACTCCACCCTCTTATTCATAATTTCAGATCATGGTTTCATTTTTTTCTTGATCTATGGATGATATTCTTGCTATGATATTGGTTGCTTTGGCTTTAAATTAGTTATGGCTTGTTGTGATGAGTTATTTGATTATTCTCATATGTTGTTGATATTGTTGATGGAGCAAAACTTAGCTTGAACTTAGAGAACCATGAATCTGACCTTAGGGTTATAAGGATTATAGTGGATCATCACTTGGATTTAGTGGTTAGGTGGTTTCTTAAAATAAATAAAGTTGGAAAACTTTGGTTATTTTCGGGTAGCTCTGGGACAGACCACTCACCTCATTTAGACAAATTGAAAACACCACTTTTGCTACTCAAAAAATTTCATATAAGGTACTATTAGAAACCCTTTTCAAGTCTAGATGATGATAGAATCAAGAGTCGCCTGAAAATAAGGGGGGGAATGGGAGAAAAGCTCATTTGAAATAAACCTGCCCTTTTAGCAAAGACAGGGGATGTCTCTATCACAACCCTAGGTTTGAAAATTCCATAACAGGAAATCCATACGTTCAAAAAATCCACAAAGTATACCATTTGAAACCTTATGGAGTGTAGTTATTATTAGGATTAAGAATAACCCAAATCCGTGAAGAAAAAGGGCCAAAACCCCATTTAAATTGAACTTGCTAGTGTACTCGGGAAACAGAACACCTACTGGAACCTGTCCTAACATATTCCCTAACTTCAACTCATTGGAAACCACTCTTTTCTTCACCAAGTCGAACCCAAAATATAAGTTAGGAACCTTGTTAAGTGTAGATAATAATAGGCTCAAGAATTTCTAAAATCTATAAAGGAATCAACCCAAAAAATTTTACAAACCCAAACGTGTTCAGTTGATTCGGGGATTCGGCAAATTTTTGAGTCAATTTTAAAAATTTATAACTAAAGTTCTACTCATCAGATTTTTAATATAAAACCACCATTGGAAAGATTGTTGAGTCTAGATAACTATAGAACCAAATTGCAAAATTTAACGCATCAAATTATATTTTTAAAATAGCTCGAAAAATCACTGCCGCACTAGGATTTTTCAAAACTCGAGTTGTTTGATGATTTACTTAAAATAATCTTTAAAAATCATCCCCCAAACTTCTTACATCTAATATGATGATCCAATTAGAATTCTTATACCCCTATTTGCATTCCCTAATTTTCTTAACCCGATTATTCAAACTTGACATTATTTTATGATTTCTTGAATGCTCCAAAAATGAAAACCTTATTGCATGATTGTTGGGCTCCCAAAACCTCAAGGGGGAATTATTTGGGCATTACGGCACGTCGATCTAACCCTTGAAACTTCTTTATCATTGAGGTAACTAGGAAAAAACTTGGAGGTAGATTTTCGAATAGTTATATTTGGCACGTGGTTGACAACGCCTATTGTTTATTGGCCTATCTCGAAAGGCCACCCGGGAGGCACAATGGAGGGATAAGGCTGATATTTGTTTGAAGATATAAGGATGACAGATCTACCAAACACTAGTTCAATCTAATTGATTTTGACATTCATAATATGATTTGAATTTCTGAGCTCATATTTGCATTAGATTGATTTACCATCTTTGATATGAATGTCAACGATTAACTCGACTTCTCCTATTAATTTCTTGAGCCCTAACCCTTGATTTCCCTTTATGATCTTTATTAAGTCTCTCGACTTACTTTAATTTTCTTTATAATATGTAGATGAGTAATCTAGGGTTGAGGTTGTATTTTCGTCTTTCATTTATTGTGGATGATCATGATCGACAAGTGAGCATCGAGTTTTCTGTCCATGTACACTTCCTAGTAACAAGGGCCCCAGGAAGATGGTTTCTCTTCACGAATACTATACGCATGGCGAGTTCGTGGACTACCTGCTTATCGAGCCTCTAGATTAGAATATTTTTTTTCCTTTCTTAGTATTTCGGGTTGTATTTGAATAGACTTAATATTGTGCCTAGTGTACATTAAAGATGTAAATTAGAGTGTAATTGTGTAAGATAGGGTTAGTATGTTGTTGTGACGCCCCCCGAAATCCCGGGAATTTGCGGACCTAAGATCCGAGGTGCGACACTCGTGTTTTACACATTCTAAGTACCAATACGTTCAAAAATCGATACAGAAGCTAAATACAGTACAATCATTCAAACTAAATTTCAAATGTTGATGCAAAAATCCAAACTAAGTTCCATAATACTCTATTACATGCCAAGAGTTCAAAATACATATAGCAATCTAACCTATCAATACAATCCAACGTTCTACACATTTCATAAGCCCAAAACATAATGTCCATCCAAATAAAAGCGAGAAACTAAGCCCAAAATACAATAGCGATTACAATTTCAAATCAAACTATACAATCTATCAAACTCCAAACAATCATTCATTCAAAGCTCGAGAACCTATATGTTAAATAGGGTCATGAGTCCACTGACCCAGTAAAACTTATAGCATGCAAACGAGGATAAGAGTTTCAAAGAACATGAGCATATTACTAAACAATACAAGAATGTGATATTGAGAACAAGTTAGAACGATCAAGACAATCAAGATATACATATATAATCACATTCGAGTCCATAGGCTGAAACAATCTTTTAGTGGGTCTATCACCCTTATATTTTCGACATATACATTTCACCTTGTCCCTCCAACTCCCGAAAGAGCTCAATCAATCAAAAAGCAAAGCCGACGTACGGCTTAGGGTAATGCTTCAGAATTCTACCTTCAGAATTCATCCGAACTACCCGACAATCAAGGATTTCGAGGGTCCTAGTCGACAATCCAATATTGCCCAAGTTCGGTCCCCAAGAAACTCCCCAGGGCCCATATTCATTCAATCGTATGGCTTAGAAATAAAACAGACATTCAATCAATCCATAAGCTGGCACGGCATACGTTCTATGGCCAACAATATCAATAACATTTCAAATAGGCCAGCGTATTCAATCAATCGATCATTTCGAAAATTAGACTATGGACTAGTGGGATTTCATTTTAAAACTTTGTATTACGTTAGAGTGATCGGATATGGACTTTACGTGGCACAAAATAGGGTTTTGAAACAAGAAAAATCAAGTTGGAATCGGGTGTCGGCGCTTGGGTGCACAAACGGGCCCCCTTGCGCCCAAAACATGGTTTTGGGTCAGTAGCTAGGCTCTTAAGTGCCCAAGCTATTGGAAAAAAATAGTTTTTGGTCTGAGGGCTAGCGCTTGAGCGCCCAACAACGTGTGCTTAAATGTTGACTCTCGGGTAGAAATTTAATTTTTTGTCTTTTGATTTTCTTCAAATTTTTGTTCCAAAATTACATTTTTGAGGTTCTCATATACATAAAAACATTTATAAAACGTCATTCCTGATTTTGGTTTTGAAATTTTTTGAAAGATCGTTTTAACAACGAAATGTACGGTTTTGTCCATATCTCTTATTTCAATTGAAATTTTTAGTCCATTACTCCTCTTAGTCAATGGTCCATCATTCAAGCTCAGTCCCACGCATCGGTGTAAGAGTTAAGGACGAATCATTTAGCATGGGATTTACGTATTCAAGAGTTGGGCATAGATTGGCAAAGATGACAAAACAACAACATACATTCTCATGCTCAATATATCAATGGATATCAAATTCTCAATGACTCAAACAAGCTCAATTCATGAAAGGAAAGCTGAAAAACACATGCTCATGGGGAGAGGAAGCCATAAGTCTTACCTCTTGTAGCTATTCCTCGTGTATGTGCTATGATCCAAGCTTAGTCTTCCAATATCTATAACCATATGCACATTATATCAAGCTCTATAAATTCATCAAACAAACCATTCTTAAATCATACTTATAAGCTACTTATCAAGAGTCTAGGTTGAGTGTTCACCCTCAAGAATTCCATAGTGCAACCAGTTCTGAAAGAGAAGAGAATGCAAGTAAGTTCAAGTGTTAGAATGTGTTTGAGAGGAGAAGAGTTTCTGTAGCAGATTTTTGGGTTCCATGGTAACTTATTTATAGAGATAAATTGGGGTCAAAAATAAAAGAATCAATAGGTGGAAGCCCCTTAAAACAATATCCAACTTTAGAGGTAGTGTAGGATGGCTTATGTGACACCATAGGATGGATAGATTGATAGAAATGAGCCACCCATCTCAAGGATTTGTGACTAATGCTGCTGCTGTCGATTTCAGCCTCCATTTGGTTTTATTTTTACTATTATTAATTTTTTTTTGAATTTCAAACGGTGTTAAACTTTGGTCATAATAATGGCTGTGTATTGGGCTTGAATTGGGATTATTTCATGGGCCATTTGGGCTTGTTTTTGGGTCGAAATGTGACGAGAAAAGAAATGTGTTTCCTCAAAGTTATTTTAAATGCACAAAATATGTTTTGGTTTTAAAACGAAACTCAATTTTTAAAATCAAATGAATTTTTGGTAAATCAGCGATTCAAGAATTTTATTTTCGAAAATTCTCGGGTGTTACACTCTCCCCCCTTAAAAGAATATGGTCCCCAAATTCATACCTTATTCGAACAAGTGCAGATACTTGTTCTGCATTTCGTCCTCACGTTCCCACGTGCCCTCTTCTACTTTCTGATTTCTCTAAAGAACCTTAACCTGCAGTATCCTATGATTTTTAAGCTCACGAACTTGGAAATCTAGGATCCAAACGAGCTATTTTACATAAGTGAGGTTGCTCTGGAGAGGAATATCAAGATGGTTTATAACGTGCGATGGGTCAGGATAGTACTTCCGTAGCTGAGACACGTGGAACACGTTATGGATTCCTATTAAGTTCGGTGAAAGATCTAATCGATATGTTATAGGACCGATCCATTCTAAAATCTCAAATGGTCCTGTATATCTAGGTCTCAGCTTTTCAGCTTTACCCATTCTCCGAATTCCTTTTTGGGGACAAATCTTCAGAAACACTCGATCTCCCACACAGAACTCTAAATCTTTTCTACGCTTATCGGCGTAGAATTTCTGGCTATCCTGAGCTATTTTTATGTTCTTTTTAATCATCTGGACCTTGTCTATAGCTTCTTGAATTATCTCGGGTCGCAATGCATTATTCTCTGAGCTCGAGGTGCTCTTAATCTCATCTATATCCCAATGGAGGGGTGATCTGCCTTTTCTACCATGCAGTGCCTCATACAGAGCCATTTGAATTGAGGCTTGGTAGCTGTTATTGTAGGCGAACTTTACCAATGGTAGGTGCTTGTCCCAATTTCCTAGAAAATTCAGAATACAAGCGCGTAGTATATCCTCTAACGTCTGAATTGTCCTCTCCGACTGTCCATCAGTCTGGGGGTTTGCAATAGTACTGAACGGTAACTCGATCCCCAGATGTCCTTGTAGGCTCTTCCACAGTCTCGCTGTGAATTTAGGATCCTTGTTGGAGACGCACGCAATCTTATGATTTCCTTTATGTAGATCTCAGTGAGCTTCTCTACATTATATTGGGTCTTAATCGGCAGAAAATGTGCCGATTTGGTATGTCTATCTACCACAACCCAGATGCTGTCACATCTGCCTCTTACCACAGGTAGACCTGTCACGAAATCCATCGTGATTTGTTCCCATTTCCACTTTGGAATTGGGAGCGGCTGTAACTTTCCAGATAGTCTCTGGTGTTTTGACTTCACCGGCTAGCAGGTCAGACATTTCTGAACGTACTCAATTACATCCTTTTTCATTCCTTCCCACCAGAATTTCTACTTTAAATCCTTATACATTTTTGTTCCTCCAGGATGTAATAAATACTTTGTCTGATGTGCTGCGGATAGCGTATTTGATAATTCCTTATTTGCATTATATTTTAGGCATATTTCTGTGTGGAATTATCATATTTTTATCTTAAAATTATTTGATTTGGGTGTTAAGTGTTTCAGAAGAAGATATATTTATGTTGGAACCCAAAATGATGATTAAAATCAAGAAAAAAAGCCATTGGAACAAAGAAATGAAGCATCCAAGAAGTCAAAACACATAAAAATGACCACGGATCTGGGCACCCAAGTGCCCATGGCTTGAACTGAAGGTGAATGAATTCGGAACTGGGTGCTGGAGCACCCAGTTGGGCGCCTAGGTGACAACTTTCAGACCAAACAACTCAAACGATAGGCGCTATGCGATTAAGCGCCCAATCTACGCCTTGTGAACAAGAGTATCGGTGCTGGGGCGCCCATTTATGAGCTTAAGCGCCCACCTTCGGTCCTAATTCAAGAGTTTGGGTGCTGGGATGCCCCATTTCTGCGCTTAAGCGGCCGCCAATGTAGAAAATGAGCACAATTCGATCTTCGGAAGACTTTCGACATCATCAAACTTTATTGCACGATGAAATCAAGTAACATAATCAATCTTGGGCTCAGTTGAGGAAGATAGAAGAATTCTTAAGAGCTTAAAACTGATCAGAAATCGACTCCTGCTCTAGTTAGGATTCTTGTACTATATTTAGGACTTGTTTTCTTTTGTTTTCATCATCTTGGAGAATTCTGAAGCCTAGCTCTGAAGGAAACATTCGAGATCATCATCACGTTTTTCGTATCTCAGTATTTCATTCTTTTTCCTTATTTTCATGTTTTTACGTTCATATTCATTAACATGAATATGAACTAATTTCCATTTTCTAGGATTATGTACGAACCAATTTTCATGAATTAATTCAAGAGTTGATGTTTCGTATTGTTTATCGTTAATTATTGATTACTTCTTTTGTTACGGTATTTATCTTAATTTGATTGTCCGGCCAACATTCTAATTAAATTTTCTAAACTTTAAAGAATCTCGGTGGGGATATTTAGAGTAGGTTATCGATAAAAAAACTTAAGTTCAATTTATTTGCATAATTAAATAAATTGATTCGTATGTAAGATAGGAATATACTTGCATGCCTTAGGTAGTTCATTAAGTGGTTCTAGATTAACTTTTAATTAGCGTAATTCATATAGGAATATAGTGAATTAGCTAATTAGGAGTTTTGACGACAAGTTACTCGGAAGGGACTTGGAGTTACTTTTGACTTAGAGCTAGTAATCATAATTAATCGAGAAATTTTAGGAAAATATTAACGAGAATTAATCCATGTCAAAAGGGGATTTACATAATTCTAGAGTTGTTTAATTATTAAATTTTCTCCAATACTTTTTTTAAACTTTTTATTCTCAAAACTCTTCAACCCAAAATTATTTTCAGTTACAATTTGGTTTAGTTGTAGTTGAATTTTACTTTTGCAATTTTCAGTCGATTTTATTCCAATTCCTCGTGAGAACGATACTCTACTCACTCTTTATTACTTGTTACGATACGTGCACTTGCATGTCGATTTTTGCTCAATAAGTTTTTGGCGCCATTGCTAGGAAATCTAGCAATATTTTCGCTGAAATTCTTGCGTAATAATAAAAACTAGGACTAAACTCTATTCTCTATCTTTCAGGATTCCTAGAGGCATCACATGAGAAGAAGCCAAAATCCAAATTCGGCACCATACGATCCTGAAATTGAACATACTTTTCGAGCACAAAGAAGAAAACTGGCAAAACACGTAGAACAGGAGGTCAAGGTCGAAGAAAACCAAAACATCGTAATGGCTGACAACTACGAAAACATTCCCGTCAGAAACCTGACTCTTCCTCGTACCAGAGAACGAAAGTCATGCGTCGTGTTCCCAGAATTACTGGCAGGTGTAAAGGTTGAAATTCCAATGATACGAATGATACAAAACACTGCTCAATTTTGTGGGCTTTCACACGAAAATCCTAACAGACACATTGATAATTTTCTAAAAATATGCACACTCTAAGACAAGAAGGGGTTTCAAAATATGCTCTCAAATTGAGGCTCTTTTCC
>JACFYI010003713.1:134501-150276 GCA_014898755.1 Handroanthus guayacan
TATTTCAATTGATTGTGCAAAAAGGATTGGATTGACACCTGAAATTATGCAAATGACTTATGAGGTTCATACTCTGGTAGGAGGATATTACAAAACTAATCGTAAGTACCCTCACTGTTCTGTGAACATAAATAACCAAGAATTTGTTGCGGATCTTATTGAATTGCCAATCCAGGATTATAATCTCATTCTGGGAATGGATTGGCTATCAGCATCAAGCAATTGTGGACCATTGTTTCAAAACAGTCAAGTTGGGCACCGGAGTCGGGATAAATGCTAATAGCACTCCCTGTGATAGTGACATAATCACTATTCTGTTGTTAGGGCCAGGAAAATTATGAAGAAGGGAGGACAAAAATTTCTGGCCTATTTGATTAACAAACCTCAAGATAAGGTTGAACTGAAAGATGTGAAAACAGTCAATGAATTTTCAGAAGTATTTTCTGAGGAATTAAACTCGCTACCCCCGGATCGAAAAATTGAATTTGTTATTGAAACCATCCCAGGGGTAGCGCCATTCGCACCAGCCGAGTTGAAGGAGTTAGAAGAACAGTTACAAGAACTGTTGGACAAGAATTTCATTAGGCTGAACTCTTCTCCATATGGAGCCTCGGTCTTGTTTGTGAAAAAGAAGGATGGGTCCCTAAGGATGTGCATTGATTACAGGGAGTTGAATAAGGTGACCATCCAAAATAAATATCCTTTGCCACACATTGATGAACTGTTTGACCATTTGCAAGGATCATCAGTTTATTCAAAGTTGGATTTGTGCTAAGGATATTATCAATTAAAAATACGGGAAGCAGATATTCTTAAACTGCCTTTAATTCCCGTTATGGGCATTTCGAGTTTGTAGTAATGCCCTTTGGGTTAACCAATGCCCCAGCAGCCTTTGTGGATTTAATGCATCGAGTGTTTCGTCCATACCTCAATTGCTTTGTGGTGATCTTTATAGATGACATTCTGGTCGATTCTAAGACAAAGGAATAATATGAGCAGCGTCTGCGAACTATCTTGTAAACTCTTAAGAAGGACAAACTATATACCAAATTCAGCAAATGTGAATTTTGGCTAAAAAGAGTGACTTTTCTGGGACACATAATATCTCAAGACGGACTAGAAGTTGATCCAGAAAAAGTAGAGGCATTTCTTAACTAGAAAAGACCAGAAATAATTACCAAAATAAGAAGCTTTCTGGGAATGGCAGGCTACTATCAAAAATTTATTCAGAACTTCACTAAGTTAGTCGACCCTTTCACAAAGTTGACACAAAAGGACCAATGATTTATTTGGGATGAACAGTGTGAACGAAATTTCTTGGAGCTAAAGAAGAGATTGACATCAGCTTGAATTCTTGCACTACCTGATGATTCAGGAGAGTTCACTATGTATACTTATGTGTCAAAGGAAGGACTAGGGTGTGTATTAATGCAGAAAGGTAGGATGATCGCGTATGCTTCTAGAAAACTGAAGAATCATGAACAAAACTACCCCACTCATGATTTAGAGTTGGCAGCAGTGGTTTTTGCCCTGGCAAAGTGGCGTCATTACCTGTATAGAGCTAGGACAGAAGTTTATACAGATCACAAAAGTCTGAAATATATCTTCAGCCAAACGAATTTAAACTTGAGGTAACGATGGTGGATGGAATTTTTGGAAGATTATGACTTCACCATCGCATACCACGCTGGTAAGGCAAATGTTGTTGTTGATGCTTTCAGTTGAAAAGAAAAATTAATAAACTTGAGCATGTATCCATAATTATACAGTGAGATCTAAAAAGCCCAAGAAGAAGATGAATGGGTGCAAAAACTAAAGTCTGCTATAAGACCCGTATTTAAAATTGATGAGACGGGGTTACTGCAATTCAAGAATCGGGTGTGCATTCCTATTGAAATGAGGGAAAGAGTACTGTCTGTAGCACACCAAACCAGATACTCAGTACACCCTGGGGGAACAAAAATGTATCGAGACCTGAAACAGAAGTTCTAGTGGAAAGGAATGAAAGGAGATATAGCGAAATATATTCAAAAATGTTTGACCAGCTAGCTTGTTAAAGCAGAGCGTCAAAGACCATATGGAAACTACAGCCACTCCCAATCCGAAGCTGGAAGTGCGATCAAATCACTATGGACTTTGTTATAGGCCTGCTTATAGTCAGAGGTGGCTATGACAATATCTGGGTTGTAATCAATAGGCTTACAAAATCGGCATATTTTCTACCTGTCAAAATCCAGTACACTGTTGAAACTCGCCGATATATATATTAAGAAGATAATATGATTGCACAGGATCCCTCAAAGTATTATCTCCAATAGAGATCCTAAGTTTACGACGAGATTATCAAAAAGTTTAAAAGAACATCTAGGGATAAAATTACTATTTAGTACTGCAGCTCATCCCCAAACAGATGGTCAATCAAAAAGGGTAATTCAAATACTAGAAAATATGCTGAGAGCTTATGTTTTGAATTTCCCAGGAAATTGGGATAGAGTTCTATCTCTGGTAGAATTTACCTATAATAACAGTTATCAGGCTTCAATTTGAATGGCACCATACGAAGCCCTATATGGCAGAAGATGCAGATCACCATTACATTGGGATATGGATGAAACAGTGAAAACATCTAATGGAAGAAGGGATGAGATACGACTTGAGTTAATACAAGAAACAATTGATAAAATTCAAATTATAAAGAGAAATATAAAAATGGCTCAGGATCGTCAGAAACGTTATGCGGATCGACGACGCAAGGATTTGGAATTTATAATAGGAGAGGAAGTATTTTTGAAAGTTGCTCTACAAAAGGGAATACGACGGTTAGGAAAGGGCGAAAAACTAGCTTTGCGATATGCAGGACCTTTTAAGATTGTTAAGCAGATAGGCCCTGTAGCATATCGGCTAGAACTCCCGTTAAACCTCACAGGAATCCATGATGTATTTTCATGTTTCGCAACTGCGAAAATATCATCCAAATCTTTCGCATATTATAGAGCATGTTGAGGTGCCCATTCAAAATGACCTCACGTATGTTGAACAACCTGTACGTATCCTAGATTCCCAAATTCGACAACTTTGGAATCGACAGATATCCCAAGTTAAAGTTTTGTAGCGAAATTAAAAAGTCGAAGAGGCAACTTGGGAACATAAGGATGAGATGCGAAGGAGATATTCGCACCTCTTTGAATAATGGTATGAATCTGGGGACCAGATTCTCTTAAGGAGGGGAGAGTGTAACACCTTGAAAAATTTCCCTAGCCTTATTTAAATTATTTTTTTTCCAAATTCGAATTTTCTTTGAGTAATTGAAATAATTTTCTCGATAGAAAATTCTCATTTCCAAAATTTCCGTAATTCCAAAAAATTTATTTTTAGCCCCAAAAATTTTTGTAATTATATTTCCTAATCCTTATTTCTACATTCGAAACCCTAATGCCATTTTTAGTAATTTTAATCGCTATTAATCGAAAATTCTTAAACGACAAAATATTTTATGATTTACCAATCAAAAATTTTATTTCAATTTTACTAGATCCAAAATAGTATTTCAAGCCCAACAAACTAAATATTTAGCCCAAATTGTGGACCCAAACTTGGAACCAATTTAAGCCCAATTGGGGAAAAAAAAGGGAAAAAATGAAGAAAATCCGGCTGCACACACACACACACACACACACACGACAAAGAGCATTTCACCTCCAAATAGATAATTTGGCATGTGAGATTTGATGGGAGACAAAATCTAACAAAGTGCCTAGTCATATACTCTTTCTCATTATTGTTTTCCCTTTGGTCTTGGCAAATATATGTATATACATGTATATGTATATGTATATGAAGACCAAGACTCTTACTTTCTTTACATACATACATTTACACTTTTTCTCTCACCAATTTCAACTCCAATTTCCATCTTTTCTTCTCCCTTGGCCGCCACCTCTCTCTCAAAATTTTGCTTGTTGTTTCAAAATTTTCCAAGACAAATTAGAGGGAAATAAATTAAGGTATTACCCTCCACTTGATCTAGTAGCTTGGTAAGTGATACTTATTGTTAATCTAGTTCTAAATATTAGCTAAATTGAGTTTAATATTTATGGTTATGGTGCTAGGTGAATTAACCTAAGGAGAGCAAGCTTGGAATCTTAATTCCTTGATTGAAAAGCTGCAAAGATTAGGTAAGAATTATGGTAAAATTCCTATGGCTTAATTCTTTGATCTTGATGATTTCCTACTTGCTTGGAGATCATGAAAATGATTGATCATCTCTTGGTATATGTTACTTGAATCCTTGGAAATTATTGGCTTCATGATTTGAATGATATCTTGATCATCATACGTGATCTCTTATGATCATACTTGGACACATCAATTCTACTTTGTTGATATTCATGGTTGGGATGTTGAGCAAATTAAAATCATTGATTATGGTTGGTTGAAATCACGATCCCCATGATTATGGCTTGAGTATAACGTCTTGAGTGATGAAATATGGTCCAAGTTAAAAATTTCAAGTTGAAGTTATTTTCATCAAGATCTCTTCAAAACCATATTAGAGTTAAGGCAAAAGGATTGGACATGGCACAAGAATTTCAACTTATAAGCTGAAACTCCCAAAATTTATATTTTCACATCCTGCAGGTTGTGTTCTCGGCTATTTTAAAAATTCATCCAAATGAGCTAAAATGTGAAATTTGCTTCAAAATTTAACTTGACTCGATAAGCTTTCTAATGGTGGTTTTTAATTGAAAATCTGATGGTCGAATCATTATTTATAGGCAAATAAAGTTACCAGCATGCAACTGCCCCTGTTTCTCGGTAGAGTGGCAGGTTGCGTTCCGTTTCAATTTTGGCCATTTTCCTTGGGATTTTTGAATAAATATTAATTCTAACATCATCTACATTCGATAAGGTTTCTAATGGTATATTATATAGGCCGTTTGGACAAGATTAAGATGGGTTTTGAAATTTATAAAGTTGGCAAAAAAACAGAGGGCAGTGTAGCCGAGAAGTATCATGCTTAACTGAAAGCTCAATCTTTAAACCTGAAAATTTTCCATAAATTCCAGTAGTTATATCATGATGTTTTGAATCTATGTTGCTATTAAAAATCCATATTTCATCCCTTGAGAGTGTTCTACAACTTCCAAATGATTTTTCTTGAGTCTAAAGTTCGAATGGAATCGATTCTTTATTTGAGAATCGTATCGCTCCTTCTATCGTATAAATATGAACAACACAAAAATGGTTACTCTTTATGAACCATACAACTGACTGATGGGCCCGGAAAGATTCAGGAGGGACAGTCGTGCAGTATCGGATTTCGGTGGGTCCCCTGGTAGGCCTTTCCATCTAGATGGTTCGACGAAAATCTGGAGGTAGATTTCTAATGAAGCCAGTCCGTGATCGTGATCGACCGTGCTGCGGTGATCGTGTCACATTAATATTTTGGGATTTCCCCCTCTAAGGGGCCACTTGAGGCCGGTATCTATGGAGGGATAAGGATTAATGATATTTTGGAAGTTATAAGGGTGACAGATCCACCAAATACTAGTTCAACCATAATTATTTCGATATTCACGCTTATTACTGAATTTTGAGCCTTATGAATTGTTGAATATATGATAACTTGATTGGCTCATATGTTATGAATATTGAATGGTTTATCGATTCCATAATGGTTTCCATTTATTTTAAATTTCATCATCCGTTCATTCCTATTTGAGCCATAATTCTTACTAAGTCTGTGTGACTTATCCCGTTTTAAATTTTACTATATGTAGGAAATTGAAACTTGATTGCTCATGGACTTGAAGTTTTTTTTTTAGGTACGGTGACGTTTGGAATATCCTAGAAAAGTTATAATATGAGATGTACCTTCGACTTGGGTATGAATAGCTTGTTTTAGTTATTGTTTCCTCTGCCTGTAACTAAGTTTGAGACAGTAATAATGATATGTAGATGGTTATATCCCCGACAATGTGTACTGTATAAATTTAAGCTTTATTTTGTATGAAATTTTTTTATCATATGTGGTTTGAGTGTATAGTTCCTAATCCATATGTTGAGTAATATCCCGAACCTAGAATCAGATGCCCTAAGATCCCGGGGCGTTACAGTAAATGTAAAGACCCGAGAATTCCCTTAATTTAAATCTTAAACCCTCTTAATTAATCAATGAATGTTTTGAAATATTTTTGAGAAAAAAATTTAATCGGTAATTGATTTTTCGCCGATTCGAGATTTTTCTCACAATTAAAAATATTTTATCATTCTCAAAGAATCTATTTTATATTAAAAAATTATTGAAAATATTATTTTTTCCAAAAACTTCCATAACTATATATTTTTAAATTCTTAGTTTTAAAAAATATTTCATTTTACGGCTACAATTTCTTGGTAAAGAAAAACTCGTTTTAAAAATTTTCTTTCGGCCGAAACTTACCAAGAGCACCCCGTTAACTTCAAAAATAATATTTTAGGCTCAAAAGATTCTTGAATTTTCATTTTACCCCTAAGTTTTAAGAATTTTAAAATGTAGCGCCGTTTTAAACAATTTTAATCGCAATTGTCCGAAATGCTTTAAAACGGCAAATTTATTTCGATTTAGCAATCAAAAATATTATTTCAATCAAATGTGGCCCAAATATGATATTTTTAACTGAAAACCAAGCCCATTGACCCAAGGAATTGAGCCCAAAACATTGTCAGTTTTTCAAGCCAACAAACCAAGCCCATTTTCAATTTTTGACCGAAAAAAAAAGTGTTCAGCAGCCGAACACACACACACTATGTGATGAGAAATTTAAGATAAAGGCATGTGTGGAAATTAAGAAAATCTAGAACGTCTATTACCTTATTGCATAAGTCACTTTCCCAACACTATCATTTCTTGCAATAAATGCTAAGTATTCTCTTATTGAAAAATAAATACATGTATATACATTGGGAGTGTATATACATAACAAAAGAAAGAAGAAAAATAACTCAACCAAATCAGTCATTTTGCTCTCTCAAAATCGAAACAAGGAGAAGAAAAAAATCAAGAAATTTCACCCATCTTCACTCAATATTCCTCCATAAAAACTTAAGGGTAATTACAAGGGACCTTTCTCTTACTCGCCTCATCAAGTTTAGGTAAGGTTTAGTTAAGTTTTTAGTAGATGATTTGCTTAAACTAAGTAAAGCTTAAAGAGGTTTCTTTCTATGATAGGATTTAGTGGTGTTCTTGAGGAAAATATTTGAAGACTCCAAGTTAAATCACAAAAGAGGTAAAGATCATAACACTCCACCCTCTTATTCATCAATTCAGATCATGGTTCCATTTTTTTTTTCTTGATTTATGGATGACATTCTTGCTATGATATTGGCTATTTTGGCTTTAAATCGGTTATGGCTTGTTGAGATGAGTTATTTGATTTATTCTCATATGATTATTGATATTGTTGATGGAGCAAACTTAGCTTGAACTTAGAGAACTATGAATCTAACCTTAGGGTTATAACGATTATAGTGGATCATCATTTGGATTTAGTGGTTAGGTGGTTTCTTAAAATAAATGAAGTTGGAAAACTTTGGTTGTTCTCGGGTAACCCTGGGACAGACCACTCACCTCATTTAGAAAAATTTAAAACACCACTACTACTCAAAAAATTTCATATAAGATACTGTTAGAAACCTCTCCGAGTCTAGATAATGATGGAACCAAGAATTGCTTGAAAACAAAGAGGGAAATAGGAGAAAATTGCATTTAAAATGAACCTACCCTTTTAGCAAAGACAGGGGATGTTTCTGTCACAACCCTAGGTTTAAAAATCCATAGCTGGAAATCCATACGTCCAAAAAATCCACAAAATATACCATTTGAAACCTTATGGAGTTTAGTTATCATTAGAATCTATAATCACCCAAGTCCATGAGGGAAAAGGGCCAAAAACTCCATTTAAATTGAACTTGCCAATGTACTCAGGAAATAGAGCACCTACTAGAACCTGTCCTAACACATTCCCCAACTTTAACTGGTTGGAAACCACTCTTTTATTCACCAAATCGAACCCGAAAATATGAGTTAGAAACCTTGTTAAGTGTAGATAGTAATAAGCTTAAGAATGTCTGAAATCCATGAAGGAATCAACCCAGAAAATTTTGTAAATCCAAACATGTCTAGTGGAGTCGGGGATTCGACAGATTCTTGAGTCAACTTTAAAAATTTGTAACTAAAGTTCTACTTGTCGGATTGTCAATATAAAACCACGTTGGAAAGATTGTCGAGTCTAGATAACTATAGAACTAAATTATCAAATTTAACGCATCAAATCCTATTTTTAAAATAGCTCGGAAAATCACTGCCACACTAAAATTTCTCAAAACTCGAGTTGTTTGGTGATTTACTTAAAATAACCTTTAAAAAATCATCCCCTAAACTCCTTAAATCTAATATGATGGTCCAATTAGAATTCTTATATCCCTATTCACATTTCTTAATTTTCTTAGCCGAATTATTCGAACTTGACATCGTTTTATGATTTCTTAAATGCTCTAAAAATGAAAATCTTATTGCATGATTGTTGGGCTCCAAGAACCTCAAGGGAGAATTGGTTGGGCGTTACAGCACGTCAACCTAACCCTTGAGACTTCTCTATCATTGAGGTAGCTAGGAGAAAACTTGGAGGTACGTTTTCGAATAGTTACGCTCGGCACGCAGTTGACCATGCTTATTGTTTATTGGCCTATCTTGGGCGGCTACTCCGGAGGCAAAATGGAGGGATAATATTGATATTTATTTGAAGATATAAGGGTGACAGATCCACCAAATACTAGTTCAGCCTAATTCATTTTAACATTCATAATACGATTTGAGTTTTCGAGTTTATATTTGCATTAGATTGAATTAACTACCTTCAATATGAATGTCAATGATTAACTCGACATCGCCTATTAATTTTTTGAGTCCTAACCCTTGATTACCCGTTATGATTGTTACTAAGTCTCTCGACTTACTTTAGTTTTTCTTTATATTTATTATATGTAGATGAGTGATCCAGCGATGAGGTTGTGTGTTCCTTCATTTATCACGGATGATCATTAACAACATGTTAGTATCGAGTTTTCCATCCATGTACACTTTTGAGTAGTTTGAGCTCCAGGAGGATGGTTTATCTTCTCAAATACCTACGTGCATGGCGAGTCCGTGGACTACATGCATTCCGAGTTTTTAGATTAGGATGTTTTTTTCTTCTTTTCTTTTCTTAGTATAACGAGTTGTACTTGAATAGACTTAATATTGTGCATAGTGTACATTAAAGATGTAAATTGGAGTGTGATTGTAAGATAGAGTTAGTTAGTATGATGCAATCTTAGAATAATTTGTAAATGATGTAAACTATAAGCCAAGTTAAGTTTTTATGAATTTTACGTTTTAGAAGTAACTGTTGTGTTTGCATGAGAAATAATGCTAGAATATCCTCTAATATTTATAAGTCTAAAATAAGTTTTATTGAAATATTCAAGATAAGTTTTATTGCAATATTCAAGATAAATTCATTGAAATGAATATATTCTAGATGAGTTCCTTTTAAATGTGTTCATGTTAATTTTAGTATTTAGTTAAACCATTTCTATTATCAAATGTGAGTAATATCATGGAAACTGGGGCGGAATTGCACTGGGACCCCGGGACGTTACAGTAAGGATCAATGAAATTGAACAAATGGTAACAAAGGCAAGAAGCTCGATAAAATGAAATGTACTAAACAATTATGATCAATTCATAACAAGTACAAATGAGTAGCTCTGTAAGAGCATAAACTAGTCAAAATTCAATAACAATTCACACAATCGTATAGTAAAAGGCAGAACTAGTGTTTGATGGATCTGTCACCCTTGCAACTCCTAATAAATATCTACCTTATCCCTCCACAGGTCCCACACTCGAGTGGCTACTCAAGGTGGTGACCCAATTTTGTAGTGTGATATAAATGTCGATGAGCAATGTGTCACAGGCTAGTCCTTGGAAAACCTATTTCAGGTTTTCTTAGAACCACCTAAACGAGTAGGAAACCATTCAGGGGATCAACCGATAGCCCGATGCCACCCAGCATCCTTCCTAGGGTCTCCCAAGGGCTCATAACGAGGGTAACATTTCAACGATTATGAGGATAATAACAATTATCTGAGTAAATAGTCAAATTTTTGCCGAAGTGGCCAGAAATCACATATTCCAAGGGATTTATGGATTACAAATGAGTGAAATTCTTGAACTAAAACCTAGGACATAAGATTTTAATTTGGATCATCAAAATAGTTTGAAAAGACATGGGATGTGAATTTTGAGGGATTCCTTTAAGGAAAATAGTTAAGTTGGCCTACATCAAGATTCCTTTGTTACAGTAGTGAATTTCCTGGCCATTTTAAAAACACATCCCATTGAGTTAAAATTGGTGTTTTAGTTTCACAACCAACTAGACTCAACGGGCTTTCCGATGGTGGTTTTATTTTGAAAATCTGACGAATGATTTATTAGTTATAAATTTTTAAATTTAACTAATGGTTCTGCCGCAAACCGTGATCAGTTTGGCAGGTTGGATTCTTAAAATCTTACCGGATGCGTTTCTCTATAATTTTTAGTATTTCTTGAGCCTAACATCATCTATACTTAACAAGGTTTCTAACTGATAATTTTGGGGCTGATTTGGTGAAGGAAAGTTGGGTTTCAATATTTTGAAAGTAGAGGATGTGTTATATTTGACTCTAGTGAGTCCCCTGCTCCTCAGGTGACTTGGCAAGTCTGGTTTCAAAGGTATTTTAGGTCATTTTTCTCCATGGTTTTGCATGATTCTTGATCCTAACACTAACTAAGGTGTCAAACGGCATATTTTATGGAATTTTTGGATGTGAGGAGGTCCAGTTTCAAATTTTTAAAATTGAGGGTATAAATAGAGGCCTTTTCTGTTTTAGCTTAAATGGCAGGTTAGGTTCTAATGGATTTTTCTACCATTTTGCCTCCTTGATTTTGGACAATTCTTGATTTTAACAACATCTAGACTCAATAAGGTTTCAAACAATATCTTATATGTAATTTTTGGAGTAAGATAAGTGGGGTTTCCAAATTTTTTAAGTGAGATGAGTGCACTATCGACAGTTACCCGAGAACAAAACTAAAGATTTCAAAACTTCATTTATATAAAAAAATCACCTAACTACCATGTAATGCCTTGGGTCGTAGTGCACTTCTGCCCCAGTCTCCAGGACATTGCTCACAGATATAGGTAACTAAACTAAATACTAAAATCAATATGAACACGATTATATAACACATTCAAAGCTTATCATAACGCATAATATACATCAAATGTACATTGTTGTCTTACAGCCCATAGTTATAATATTTCAAAAGTTCTAATAAAAAAAAGAACTATGGTACATGAATAACTATAAACTATCCTAACTATTACAAAAAAAAATTCCTACCCGATATATTCAACATAAACTAACATATGGGTAACGATAGTTGTCTTATTCCGCAAATTTACTTACCTACACATGTAATGAAATTAAATAAGTCAAGAGACTTAGTAAAGATCATGATAGATGACAAAAAAATTAGGAATCAAAGAATAACAATGTGACGCCCCCCGAAATCCTGGTAGCGTTCTGACCCAACACTTGAGGTGTGACACTCGCGTTCTATACATTCTAAAACCCATACATACTAAAACCAATTCAGAAAATATACAACTTAACAAATCAAACTAAAAACTCTCAAAGATGAGAAATATCATTACATGCCCAAGTTCTAAAATACAAAACGCTTTTAATCTATCATTACAATCTGATGATCTATACATTTCTTAAGGCCATAACCAAGAGGTCGATCCAAAATACAAACTAAGTCCATAAGTTCCAAATGCGATAAATTAAACCAGAATACAATGGAGCTTATAAATCCAAAGCAAACTATACAATCTATCATAAGCTTCATTCAATCATTCGTTCAAGTTTCAAGAACCTACATGGTAAAATAGAGTCATGAGTCCACTGACCCAGTAAAACTTATAACAGGAAAATGAGAATAAGAGGTTCAAGGAAAATGAGCATTTCGATCAAAAAGACAAGAATGTGAATTGGAAAATAATTCAAGACAATCAAGACGATCAATATATACATATATCAGAAACATTTATCACATTCGAGTCAATAGGCTGAAACAATCTATTTGGTAGGTCTATCACCGTTATATCTTCAACATAAATATTTCACCTTATCCCTCCAACTATTGAAGTATCTTAATTAATCAAAAAGCACAGCCGACGTACGTGCTCATGATAGCTCCTCAGAATTCTACCTCTAGAATTCATCTGAACTATCCAACAATTAGAGATTTCGAGGGTCCTAGTCGACAATCCGATATTGCCCAAGTTCGATTTCCAAGAAACTCCCTAGAGCCCACAATCAATCAATCATATAGGCTTAGAAACAAAAGGGACATTCAATCGTTCAATGAAGCTGTTAAGGCATTACATTTTAGGCCATCAATATCAAATAACATTCAAATAAGCCAAACGTATCAATCAATCATTCGGAATTTTGACTACGAACTAGAGGGTTTTCATTTCAAAACTCGTATTGCATTGCAAAGATCGGATATGGACTTGATAGGTTATAAAATAAAGTTTGGAAAATCAAGTTGGGGTTCGAAAATCGATGCTTGTGCTCGCAAATGGGCGCCTGAGTGCCTAAAACAAAAATTTTGGGCAAAGGCTAGGCGCCTCGGCGCCCAAGCTATTGGAAATTTCGGTGGTTTTGCTGAGAGTGGGAGCTTGGGGGCACAGTTGGGCACTGCGTTGCGCGCTCAAGCGCTGACTTTCGGGTGAAATCTCATTTTTTCGTCTTTTGATTTTCTTCAGAGTTACATAATAAAGGATAAAGCTCATGATAGCAAGAAATAACAAGGCAACTCATAAGCTCATGTCAAGCACATAGCAATGGAACAAGAATATCACCAACTCAATATCAAGAATGATCAATCAAGAGAATAACTAGAATCATATGCTCATGAAGAGGATGAAAGCCATAAGTCTTACCTCTTGTAGCTAAATCCTTGTGTAAAAGCAAGAGTTTCAAGCTTAGTCCACGCCTATAATCATATGCATACTTATGTCAAATACTAACCATATATATCATTTAACCATTCTTAATCACTAAATCATAACCAACTTACCAAGAGTCTTGAGTGAGAGTTCACACCCCTAGAATCCCCTTCAATGCAAGAAATCGATTTTGAGAGAAGTAAAATACAAGTGGAGTTCAAAGTGTCCAAGTGCTTTGCAATTTGAGGGTCAAGTTTTCTTTAGAATTTTGGAGCAACAATGGTTTATTTATAAAGTGAATTTGGGGTCAACATGAGAGAATCTTTAAGTTCAAGCCCCTCAAAATAAATAACCATCCTTCGTGCTAGCTTAGTGTAACACCCGAGAATTCCCTTAATCAAAATTTTTGATTCGACGAATTATTGGAAAATTATTTGATTTCAAATCAAGTATCATTTTAAAAACAAAACTCATTTTGCTCATTCGAAAGTTTTTCAATCAAATACGTTTCAATTTCTCGACACTTTTCGACCCAAAAACGAGCCCAAATGGCCCATGAAATAAGCCCAATACAAGCCCAAGATATAACCCAATACTTAGCCATTTTTGTTGACTAAAATAAGCACCATTTGAAACTAATATATATATATATATAAGAAAATGTGAGCTGCAGATCAACCAGCCATCCAGCAGCAGCCTTATGACGGAAATTCCATCCATCCATCCACTCCTACCTTGTCTTTCAAGTCTCCTAGCTATACACTAAAAATTGGAAATTATTTTGAGAGGTTTTAACTTTAAGATTCTCTCATTTTGACCCCATCTTCCTCTAAAAATAAGCCCCAAGTTGGTCATAAGTTTCTGTAGAAAAATTGAGCTCTCTCATACTTAGAAGATTTCTCTAATCAAAACACTTTAGTTCATTTTGTTTTCTTGCTTCTCTCAACCGATTTTAGCACTAAGGGAATCCTTGTGTGTGAGCTCTCATCCAACACTTGGTAAGTGGCCTTAGGCTTGTGGTTTAAGATTGGTTAAGTGAAATGTATGATAGTGTTTGACATGAATGTATATATGGTTATAGGTATGGTTGTAAGCTTGGATAACTTGCTTTCACTCAAAGATTAAGCTACAACAGGTAAGACTTATAGCTTCTCAAACTTCTCATGAGAATATAATGATTATTTCGTTGCCTCGTTGATACGATCATGCTTATATTTCTGAGTTTCGTTTCTTGTGGAATGATTGAAAGCATGAGTTTTATTGTTGCTTCGATTTCCTTTATTATCATGCGTTCTATTCCTTTATTACGTAACTCTGAAGCTTAGTAAATCATTTTGCCCTCTTTACCATTGTTTTGGAGTGAGACTTGAACCATGGACCACAGACTAAGAGGAATAATGAACTAAGAATGATTGAAAAACCGGTGATATGGATAAAACCGTATATTTCGACATTAAAACGATCTTTCAAAAAATTTCAAGATCAAAATCCGAAATGATATTTTATAAATGTTTTTACGCATATGAGAACCTCAAAAATGTATTTTTGGATCAAAAAATTCGAAGAAAATCAAAAGACGAAAAATCAAATTTTCACCCAAGAATCGGCGATCAAGCGCACAACGTTAGTTGGGCACCCAAGCACCTGCTCTCGGGACAAAAAGCCATATTCTACAGTAGCTTGGGCGCATAAGCGCCAAGCTACTAATGCAAAACTTTGTTTTGGGCACTCGGGCGCCTGTTTGCGTGTCCAAGCGCCCATTTCCGATTCCAACTTGATTTTTCTTGTTTTCAAACCTTATTTTATGTCACGTGAAGTCCATATCCAATCTTTCTAACGTAATACAAAGTTTTAAAATGAAATTCCTCTAATCCATAGTCTAATTTCCGAAACGATTGATTGATTGAATACGTTTGGCATATTTGAAATGTTATTTGATATTGTTGGCCATAAAACGTTATGCCTTGCCTACTTATTGATTGATTGAATATCCATTTCGTTCCTAAGCCATACGATTGATTGATTGATTGTGGACCTTTGTGGGGTTTCTTGGGGACCGAACTTGGGCAATATCGGCATGTCGACTAGGACCCTCAACCCCCTAATTGTTGGGTAGTTCGGATGAATTCTGAAGGTAGAATTTTGAAGCACTACCCTAAGCATGTACGTCGGCTGTACTTTTTGATTGATTGAGCTCCTTCAGGAGTTGGAGGGATAAGGCAAAATGATTATGTTGAAGATATAAGGGTGATAGACCTACCAAAAAATTGTTTCAGCCTATGGACTCGAATGTGATAAATGTTTCTGATATATGTATATATATTGATTGTCTTGATCGTTCTAAATTGTTATCCATATCACATTCCTGTATTGTTAGTAATATGCTCATGTTCCTTGAAACTCTTATCCTCATTTGCATGCTATAAGTTTTACTAGATCAGTGGACTCATGACCCTATTTACCATGTAGGTTCTTAAACTGTAAACGATTGAATGATTAGAGCCTAAGACGAATTGTATAGCTCGTTTTGGTTTGACATCTCTCTTGTATTTTGGTTTAGCATAACGTTTTGGAACCAATTAACTTAGAATTGTATAGTCTTGTGACTTGTAAGCTTTATGCTAGACAATTTTGTTTTTTGGAATATTTGGAATGTAATGATATTTACGTTATGAACTTAGTTTGGATCA
>JACFYI010003713.1:161696-174475 GCA_014898755.1 Handroanthus guayacan
GAATATCAAGCAAGCCACAACAAAATGCAGTAAAACATCCACAGATCAAAGCCTGAGCTTACGCCTCAGTAGGAGATAGAAAGGTGAACCTTACGTAAGTGGCGGAAGGTACATCTCAATTTACAATCTTCTACACGAAGTTTTTGTTTGATCCTGATGTTACGCACTCTTTTGTATCTTCTACATGTGCTAAGCGAGTGGGTTTGATTTCAGAAATTATGAGAACCCTATGAAAGTTCGAACTAGTGTAGGAGGATGTTAGGAAAATTTGCATTAGGTATCCAAATTGCCTCGTGAACATAGATAATCAAGAATATGTGGCTCATCCTATTAGACTGTCAATCCAGCAGTATAACTTCAAATTGGGAATAAATTAATTATACCAGCATCAGGCTATGATAGACTGTTTTGCTAAAACAGTAAAGTTGGGAAAGAGAATTGAAGCTGTTACTGACGTCAACTTCCATAATAGTAGAGATCACTATTATTTCTATGGTAAAGGTTAGGAAGATAATAAGAAAGGGAGAATAAGGATTTCTGGCCTATTTGATAAATAAACCACAAGATACCATGAAGCTAGAAGATGTGAGGGTAGTTAGAGATTTCTAGAAGCTTTTCTTGAAGAGCTGAATTCAATACCCCAAATAGGAAATTGAGTTTGAAATCAAAACTCTTTCTGGGGTAGTGTTGTTCTCGAAAATTCTTTACAAAATACCCGCAAAGCTGAAAAAACCAAGGGAGCAACTTTAGGAACTATTAGATGAGGATTTTATAAGGCCGAGCTCATTCCTTTAAGGAGCCCCAATTCTATTTGTAAAGAAAAATGATGGTTCACTAAGGATGTATAATGACTATAGAGAGTTAAACAAAGTGACTATCAAGAACGAATAGCCGCTACACCACGTCGATGAACTATTTGATCACCTTTAAGGATCTGTGGTGTACCCAAAGTTAAATTTACGACAAGGGCACTCCCAAATGGAAAATACGAGAAGCAGACATTCCCAAGATCACATTTAATTCACGATATGGACATTTTAGGTTTGTTGCGATGCCATTTGGGTTGACAAATGCTTTTGTAGCATTCATAAATGTGATGTATGGAGTTTTTTGTCCATATCTTGATTATTTGGTGATAATTTTCATCGAAGAGATCTTGGTGTGCTCTGAGTCAGAGAGAGGATTCAGAGAACAATTCACATCAACTATAGGCCCAGTAGTTCTTCAGACGTTTAAAGACCATCACCTGTATGCAAAATTTAGTAGGTGTGAACTTTAGCTAAGTAAGTTAAACTTCTTGGGACATGTCATATCCCAAGATCAACTTGAAGTGATTTAGATAAGGTAGAAGAAGTACTTAACTGGAAAAGACCAAAAACGGTTATCGAGGTGAGAAGCTTCCTCGAATTAGCGGAATATTAGCTGGACCTCCCACCCAGTTAACCCATAAGGATCAACGACTTGAATGGAACAAGGAGTGCGAAGAGAGTCTTATGGAGCTGAAGAAAAGATTAACTATAACTCCAATACTCGCACTATCTAATAAGTCAAAAGAATTTATAGTATATACAGACGCTTCTAAAGAAGCTCTGGGCTATGTATTGATGCAGAAGATTTGTTATGTTTCAGAAACAGGGTATGTGTTCCTGCGAAAATATGGTAAAAGTGGTTGACAAGAACCAATTAAACTAAGTATTCAGTACATCTTGGAGGAACAAGATGTGCAAAAATTTGAAGTAGAAGTTTTGGTGGGATGGCATTAAAAGGATATAAGTGAGTATATTCAAAAATGCCCGACCTAGTAACTCGTGAAAGCAGAACACCAAGGACCCAAAGTTTATGGCGAGATCATGCGAGAAGTTCGCAAGAACATTTAGGGATTAAGCTGTTGTTTAAAACAGCAGCTCATCCTCAAACTGATGAGTAATCAGAAAGGATGATATCACGTATATAGGACAATTCGTTCTCAGATTTCCAAATTTACGAACCTAGGAATCGTGGAATATCCCACCTATTTGAATAAAGATATGAATCTGGGGACCAGATTCTTTTTAGGAGGGGAGAGTGTAACAACCTGAAAATTCTCCTAATTAAATATTAAAATAGAAAAACTTCCTTAATTGAAATTTAAATGAAAATTCTCCTAGTTCAATTTTTAAACCCTCAATTTTTAGTCGATAAATATTTTTACAATATTTTTGAGAAAAATCCTAATTGGCACCCGATTTTTCTCCCAACCAAAAATATTTTATCATTTTCAAAAATTTATTATACACATTATTTTAGACCAAAGAAATAAGTTTTAGTTCAAATTTATAGCCAAAATTTAGCCTAAAAACTTACTTTAACATATCATGTATTATGCACTAAAAATACATTGGAATAAAATCAAAATACTTACATATATATATATATACCTATATATATACACACACACAGATACACACACACAAGTAGCAAAGATATTTGCATATTATATGCCAAAATTAATTCTCAACCAAGCTTAAGGCATAATTGGACTAATAAGCTATAATCCATAGAAAATTGACACCTAGCATCAATTTTAAAAATACTCAATAAATTCCAACATCTTTTCTATGTGAAAAACAACAACTTTTCAGAAATTTTAGCCCTCAATTTCGTGCAAGAAGAGAGGGAAAAAAAAAGAGATAAAAGAGAAAGAAAGAAGAAAAATTGCTAGACCAAATTTCTTTATCTTGTCTTCTAATACAAAGGAATTTCAACCTTCCAACATCAATTTCAATTCAAAATTAACTCAAGGAAGGGGGAAGTAAGGTTGCTCAGTTGGTAAGATAGGGATTTTAATTGTTATATATTGTGTTTTCTACATAGGTGTAGAATATGGTATGAAAATTTATGATTTTGATTTCTATAGGTTTTGATTGAGGGTGAATCATTACTATCAAGTTTTGGATTGGCTTATAAGGTAAGGATTATAGCAATTCCCTCTCTTGAATATTTGCTATGAATTAGAACTTATATTGATTCATTTCATTTTAGGAATCGGTTGAATTGCATTATTGAAATTTTATTGGAATTTCTTATTTTGGGACACTTGATTCGATTGAAACCTTGGCTCGATCCTATGCTATTGTATTCTTAATCATGTTGGAGACTTGATGGAGTAAAAATCATGGGCAAAAGAGAACTCAAACGACTTGATGGTTTGAAAATATCAAAATTGGTATTTTTGCCAAAATTCTTCAAAATTTAGAAATTAAAAATCTCAATGATGACTAGAACAAACTAATGTTAAATTTTGCATCTTTGGAGATCTGATATATCAAGGAGTTTAGAAAAATATATACATATATATATTTTCCCGATTACTGTTTTCAAGCGCGGACGCGGCCGGGACAGAAATTTTGGGCATTTTAAGCGCGATCGGGCCCATTATTGTCTGCGGACTCGCCCGAAATAGAATCAAAATCTTTATTTTAACCTCTTTTTTTACAAATTTAAATCCGTATTTTACCTATTTTCAATGTTTTAAAAACTTCAAAACGATTTTCTCCTTGATCAAATGTTCGAATTGAATAAATTTCAAATTTGATGTTTGTTAACGATTGATTCTTTTACCTCGAGTAAGAATAAGACCAAATAATTTGATATTATCTTGAATGGAATTGTTCATTCATTTGCGCCCGAGATAAAAACCCAAATTTTTTATTTAACTCCTTTTTGCTATTCCAAGTCCATATTTCACTCCAATAAGCTCTCTTAAATCCAAGCGTACATTTTTTTATGTCCTAATATTGTATTGAAGTAATTGATCGAATTCGAATTTGTGATGAAGTTTCGTCTTGTTATTTTGGACTATTGTTATAAATTTCTAATTGAATTCGATTAATTGATCATGTCTGAATTCTGATTATTGTTGAAGCTTCACATTGTTATAATTCAATTATTTGTATTGATTGAAAATCGATTAATCAATTGATTGTTGGGCCTTGGGAAGTCTCAGGAGGGATACTGGGCGGTGTCGGGCCGACAGTGAATCCCCTGGATAGCTTCCCATCATTTAGATAGCCCTATGGAAGCCTGGAGATAGGTTTTCCAGGGACTAATCTATGACACGCGGTACGTCAACAGTGTCTATAGTTGGCTGGGTTATCCCTCCGAGTGGCCACTCGAGGGAGGGACCCTATGGAGGGATAAGGATTATATATTGTTATGAAGTAATAAGGGTGACAGATCCACTAAATATTAGTTCTGCTTTTGCCATACAATTGTGCGAATTGTTATTATGATTAAGCTCATTTATGCTCTTGCTGAGCTATTGCTTATGAGCTATTGTTTATGCTATTGATGAGCTATTATTTATGCTCTTGCCGAGCTATCGTTTATGCTTTTGCTGAGCCATTCGTTTGTATTATTTGTGAGATAATTGCAATCGTTGGCTATTCATTTTCATTGTTGAGCTTATTGCATCTATACTCATTTATCGGCTTCTTTATTCTTCTCTATTCCATAGTTATGCTTCTTACTAAGTTAGTGGACTTACTCAAATATATTATCATGTGTAGGTGAATACGCATTTGGAGCTCTTTAGGTTCGTTTTTAAGCTCTTCTGCTTTGGTTTAGTTCGATGGTTTACCTGAATAATGATGTAAATGGCTTGTAACCATTAGATTTATATTAGGTAGTGAAATTTGTACATTACCTTATGTTTTGGTTTTTTTTTTTTTTGGGTTTGTAGCCGTGGGACCATGGGTTGTAGAAGTTATTGAACATTATTAGGGTTGTATAAAAATGTTGATGCCATATTTAGTTGTTTTTCTTGTGTTTCTGTTAGCTGTCTAGTGGTCCACCTGCCCACAGGTGGCGTTGCCGGCCCAGGGGCGGCCGTGCCTGGATCCTACGACATTACATTATAGCTCTCTCTAATCCCTCATGAGCATATGTTGTTATTCTTTGCTTGATATCGTGATGATATCTTGAGCTTCTGAAAAGTTTGCTTCCTATGAGATATTGAACGTATGAGCTTGTATTGTTATCTTGATTTCTTGCTATCTTGAGCTATATTCCGTTGCTATGTAACTTCGAAGCTTACCGAATTGTTTTGACCACTTTACCGATACTTTGGAGTGAGATTTGAATGATAGACCATGGACTAAGAGGAGAAACGAACTAAAGAATGACTAAAAACGGGTGATATGAACAAAAACAATGTTTTTTGACTTGAAAACGATTTTCCAAAAATCTTAAACCAAATTTCAAAACAATGATTTATAAATATTTTTACGTATAAGGGAACCTCAAAAATGTATTTTTGGATCAAAAATTCGAAGAAAATCAAAAGATAAAAAATCGAATTTTTACCCGAGAGTCGGCGCTCAAGCGCGCAATGTTGGGCTCCCAAGCGCCCAGTCTCGGCAAAAACAACCAAAATTTCAGTAGCTTGGGCGCCCCAGCGCCTAGCTTCTATCCCAAAACTTTATTTTGGGTGCTCAGGCGCTTGTTTGCGCGCCCAAGCGCCCATTTCCGAACCCAACTTGATTTTCTTTGTTTTAAAACTCCATTTCATGACATATTAAGTGCATATTCGATCTTTTCAACGTAATATGAGTTTTGAAACAAAAACCTGCTAGTCCATAGTCAAATTTTCGGGATGATTGATTGATACGTTTAGCCTAATTGAATGTTATTTGATAATTGATTGCCTATAAATGTTATGCCTCATCACCTTTATTGAATGATTGAATGTCCCTCTTGTTTCTAAGCCTATACGATTGATTGATTATGGGCCCTGTAGGGTATCTTGGGGACCGAACTTGGGTAGTACGAATTGTCGACTAGGACCCTCGAAATCCCTAATTGTTGGGTGGTTCGGATACCTTCTGGAGGTAGAATTCTGAAAAGTTACCCTAAGCACGTACGTCGACTATGCTTTTTGATTGATTGAGCTCATTCGGGAGTTGGAGGGATAAGGTGAAATGTATATGTTGAAAATATAAGGGTGACAGACCTACCAAATAGTTTGTTTCAGCCTATTGACTCGAATGTGATAAATGTTTCTGATATATGTATGTATTGATCATCTTGATTGTTCTGAATTGCTTTCCAAATCACATTCTTGTCTTATTATAAGCGTGACAGACCTACCAAATAGTTTGTTAATGTGCTTATTTTTCTTGAAACTCTTATTCTCATTTTCTTGCTATAAGTTTTATTGGGTCAGTGGACTCATGACTCTATACCACCCTGTAGGCTCATGAGTTTTGATGATTGAATGAATGAAGCTTATAATAGATTGTATAGCTTGTTTTGGAATTGTACTCCCCATTGTATTTTGGATTAATTTATTGTTTGGGGACTTATGAACTTATTAATGTATAGAGCATTGGATTGTATGGCTAAGTTCGAGGCTCTATGTAATTTTGGACAGTTTGATATGTAACTATATATTTTAGGAATTAGTTTGGATCGTTTGATGAATTTTATGAATTTAGCTTAAATGATTATGATTATGATGCATTAAGTTTCTGTTTGGTTTTGGAATGATTATCCGTTCACGAGAAGCACTTTGGGTCTCAGAGCAAAGAGCTCTGGGAAACAGGGCGTTATAGATGGTATTAGAGCTGACCACCAGTTGAAGAGAGCTAAGTGCTGTGCGTGGCAAAGTGCTACGCATATGGGAGCCATTTCTTGAGCCTACGAGCAAAGTGCTACATGCGCGAGAGCCACCTCTCGAGCCCGTAGGAGCCACATTTAGAGTCCCAACACCTGGTGGGCGATCCTAGGCCAGTTATATCGCGATGCCGGAAGCAGACTCTCGAGATAAGAACTTCTTTGGACTTATGTCATACGATTGGACTGGACTAAGTTATGATCATTTGGTATGATGGGTAATGTTTAAATATATCGAATTGCAATTGGGAGGCCTACCAATTTGTGAACTGCTATGTTTATGCAGTAGCCATTTGATTTTAGGAAGATGCTATAAGTGTGACTACACTGTTGAATTGTTTTGGGTTAGATATTGACCTTAGTGACCTTAGGAAGAGATGGACAAAAGAATGAAGCTTTTGTATATCATTGAACATAGAATTTAGGAAACTTTGGTCTTAAGATAGATTCGTTATTATATTCACAATTTTTCTTGCCGTTTGCGACTATTGATAATTTCGTTGATAGGATGAACCAGGAAAAGCGAAAATTGACTAGAATGAAGGAGTTGGAATATAGTCCTAATTGGGGAGACAGTAAAAAAAAAAAAAAAGTGAACGAGCGAGACTTTAATGAGGAATTAAATGAAAGAAATGAGACACTAATTTGGATTGAGAGACAGCTAGCAGGAAGGGACAAAATTAGGTTGATCGATACTAAAAATATTGGGAATGTTGTCGGAGTAAATACTATATATGAAAATAAAGAGACAAACGATCCTAATTAAGTTAAGATTGATTAGAAGTTAAAATCTTAAACCCATCTATATATGTATGTGTTAAGAACTTCGGTGCATAAGTACTTGAGAGTGGCAATCCCAATTATGCCGGATTTTGTAGAGCCTAGTGGCAATTATGATGATGGAAACTAGGCATGATGAGGTAGTGGTTATATCACCATTTTCTTTGCTCATTTTGTAATGTGAAATAGTAACCAGGCTTTTGGCTAATTAATGATGAATATTTTGAACTTAATGAACATGGGATTTTAGTATTGTTGATCTTGAGCCGTGAAGGTTTATTTTGTGACGAGAGGACTATGAACCTCTGAGATAGTGGAACCTTGGATTAACACTTAGAAATCTCATGAACCAATATTCGATAAATATGGCATCAAGAATAAAAATCTCAACAAACGAACTCTCCAAGATAACGCAGTAGATCAAGATGAGTTTTATTCAAAAGATTAAGGACACCAAAAACCCAAGAAATATAGAGGGTGTCTTACCCAAGAGAATCGACGTAAGAGAACTCTCTCAGTGAGAAATGGGTTTGCAACAGAACAACCGTTCACTTTAATGCAGCCACTCATAAACTAATAACGACAGTTGGCTAACCTAGAACCTGCTAGCAAGGAAAATTTAAAAGATCAATCATTAACGAGGTTTCTAAAATTTAAACCACCCAAGTTCAGGGACGAGCTTGATAACAAGAAAGTAGAGGCATAATTCGGGGATCTCTATCAATAACAGTGTGTGAGGCGGAATATAATTGGATGATCCAGTACGCCCCGCATGTCCTGATAGATGGAAAGTAAAGGACAAAAAGTTCTTTGAGAGGTTAAAACCCAAGCCGATATACTAGCAAGAGAACGAGGAATGGACACTAAGCAAGGAATGGAAAGTAATACTTAGTATGAGATTTTTATGCCGAGCTTTATTTAGCCCTAGAGTTGGGCATTTTTTATATTGTCTATATAGGCTAAGTGAATAGGTTCAACTTTGGAATTGATAGAAATTATGTATGAAGTTTAGAATCTATAAGATGACCTTATGAAACCTGCATGAAGTATCTAAATTCTCCTGTGATTATAGAAGAATAGGAATTTGTCGCTTGTCCTACCAAACTGTTCACCCAAAGTGGCCTTATGTATGTAAAGCAACCTGCTTGATCCTAGATTTCAAAGCTGAGAGTTTAGGAATTGAAGGATACTCTAAGTTCAGATCTTCTGGGAGAAATAAGGAAATAAAATATGGTTACTTGGGAACATAAAAACGTTATTGAGGATGAAGACCCTTACCTATTCGAATAGAGAGATGAATTTGGAGATCAGATTCTTTTAAGAGGGGGAGATTGTGATACCCTGAAAATTCCCCTAATCAAAATTTTGAAGAATGACTAAAAACGGGTGATATGGACAAAAATCATAGTTTTTGACTTCAAAACGATTTTCCGAAAATCTTAAACCAAATTTCAAAACAACGATTTATAAATATTTTTATGTATAAGAGAACCTCAAAAATATATTTTTGGATCAAAACTTCAAAAAAAATTAAAATATGAAAAATCAAATTTTCACCCGAGAGTCGGAGCTTAAGCGCGACATGTTGGGCGCCCAAGCGCCCGCTCTCAGCAAAAACAACCAAAATTTCAGTAGCTTGGGCGCCCCAATGCCCAGCTTTTGTCCCAAAACTTTGTTTTGGGCGCTCAAGCACTTGTTTGTGCACCCAAGCGCCCATTTCCGAACCCAACTTGATTTTCTTTATTTTAAAACTCTATTTCATGACATATTAAGTCCATATCCGATCTTTTCAACGTAATATGAATTTTGAAACGAAAACCCTCTTGTCCATAATCGAATTTCCGGGATGATTGATTGATACATTTGGCCTAATTGAATGTTATTTGATAATTGATGGCCTATAAACGTTATGCCTCATTAGCTTTATTGAACGATTGAATGTCCCCCTTGTTTCTAAGCCTATATGATTGATTGATTGTGGGCCCTGTGGGGTTTCTTGGGGACTGAACTTGGGCAATGTCGATTGTCGACTAGGACCCTCGAAATCCCTGCTTGTTGGGTGGTTCGAATGAATTCTGGAGGTAGAATTCTGAAGAGTTACCCTAAGCACGTACGTCGGCTATACTTTTTGATTGATTGAGCTCCTTCGGGAGTTGGAGAGATAAGTGAAATGTATATATTGAAGATATAAGGGTCGCAGACCTACCAAATAGTTTGTTTCAGCCTATTGACTCGAATGTGATAAATGTTTCTGATATATGTATGTATTGATCATCTTGATTGTTCTGAATTGCTTTCCAAATCACATTCTTGTCTTATTATTAATATGATCATTTTCCTTGAAACTTTTATCCTCGTTTTTCTGCTATACGTTTTACTGGGTCAGTGGACACATGACTCTATATTACCATGTAGGCTCGTGAGTTTTGACGATTGAATGAATGAAGCCTATAATAGATTGTATGGCTTGTTTTGGAATTGTACTCCCTATTGTATTTTGGATTAATTTATTGTTTGGGGACTTATGAACTTAGTAATGTATAGAGTATTGGATTGTATTGCTAAGTTCGAGGCTCTATGTAATTTTGGACAATTTGATATATAACTATACATTTTGGGAATTAGCTTGGATCGTTTGACGGATTTTATGAATTTAGCTTGAATGATTATGATTATGATGCATTAAGTTTCTGTTTGGTTTTGGAACGATTATCTGTCCGCGAGTAGCACTTCGGATCTCGAAGCGAAGAGCTCCGGGAAATGGGGCGTTACATAAGTAGTAAAAAGATAAAGATCATGACACTACCCCCTCATGTTCTTCATGTTCTAGTCATGGTTCTAGTTTTATTTAAAGATCCATGGATGGTATGCTTGTTATCATGTTGGTTTTTATAGCTTCATGATTGTTATGATTTGTTTTGATGAGCTACTTGATTTACTCTCATTTTATTGTTGATGGAGCATGACTTACCTTGTGCCTATAGAACCATGAATCTAATCTTAGGGTATAAGGAATTTAGTGAATCATGACTTGGATTTAGTGGTTAGGTGATTTCATGAAATAGATGAAGTGTGAAACCATGAATTGTTCTCGGGTACCTTTAGGTAGTGCACTCACTTCATTTCAAAAATTTGAAAATACCACTTTTACTACTCCAAAAATTTCATATAAGATACCAATAGAAACCTCTTCGAATCTAGATAATGTTTAAACCAAGAATCAGCCAAAAACAAGGAAAGAAGTGGTAGAAAAATTCATTTGAACCAAACTTGCCCTTTTAGCCAAAATAGGGGGAGGCCTTTGTTATAACCCAAATTTCAAAAATTCATAACTTGACCTCCACACGTTCAAAAATTCCAAAAAATACACCATTTGAAAATTTATTGAGTTTAGTTATCATTAGAATTAAGAATCATCCAAAAACATGAAGGAAAAAGACCAAAAACACCGTTTGATTCGAACTTGTCAGTTTTCCCGAATAACAGGGGATACACTGACGTATGGCCTAACACATCTCCCAAATTTAAATCATTGAAAGCCACTCTTTTCTTCACCAAATCAACCCCAAAATTATGATTTAGAAACCTTGTTAAGTTTAGATGATAATAGGCACAAGAATCTATTAAATCCATGAAGGAATCATCCTAAAAAATTTCTTAAATCCGAACATGTCAAGTTGATTTGGGGATATGGCAGAACCATAGGTCAATTTTAAAATTTTATAACTAAAACTTTATTCGTCAGATTTTCAATATAAAACCTTATCGAGTTTAGATAGTGATAGAACCAAATTTCCAAGTTTAACTCATCTCATTGTATTTTTAAAAAAATCCAAAAAATTACTGCCGCTCCAAAAACTCTCAAAACTTGACCTATTTGACATTTTCAACCAAAATAGCTTTCAAAAATAATCTCCTATATGCTTTAAATCTAATTTGATTATCCAAGTAGAATTCTTATATATTAAGTCCAATTCCATAATTTTCTTGTATCCAATTTTTCGAATTTGATTCTGTATTATGAATCCTCAGATGCTCCAAGCTATATTATCCCCGTATTGAAATTCTTGGATGTTCCAAGTCCTATTACATGATAAGTTCGGCACTGGGAATCTTTAGGAGAATTAATTGGGCCATATCGGGTGAACGATCGAAATCCCTAGGAATTCCTGTCCGTTGGGTAGTTTGGAGGAGTCCTGGAGGTAGAATTCCAAAGAGCTATTCCTGAGACTCGTCGTTGACCGCACTGCGGTGGCTGTGTCTCGAGTTTGTTTGACACTCCATGAACAAGTGCCCTGTGACACCCCCCGAATCCCGGTAGCATACCTACCCGAGACCCGAGGTGTAACACTCACGTTCTATACATTCTAAAACCAATATGTTAAAAAATCGATTCCGAAACTAATACATTACAATCATTCAAACTAAATTCCAGAATATCGATACAATGATTCAAACTAAGTTCTATGATATATCATTACATACCAAAAATTCCAAAATACATAATTGTGTCTAGCATAAAGCTTACAAAAGACGATACAATTCTAAGTTCATAAGTCCCAAAAGTGATATGCTAAATGCTGGTGTAAAAACCTGCACGCAAGTGCACGTATCGCAACAACTAATAAAGTGTGAGTAGAGTATCATTCCCACAAGGAATCGGAATAAATTCGACTGAAAATTTGCAAAAGTAAAATTTAACTAAAGCCAAACCAAGTAGTAATTGAAAATTGTTTTGATTGAAGAGTTTTTGAGAAAATAAAGCTTTGAAAAACGTTTTGGAGAAAAATCAATAATTAAACGACTCTAGAATTATGTAACCCCCTTTTAACATGGATCAATTCTTGTTAATATTTTCCTAAAATTTCTCGATTAATTATGATTACTAGCTTTAAGTCAAAAGCAACTCCAAGTCTCTTCCGAGTAACTTGTCATCAAAACTCCTAATTAGCTAATTCACTATATTCCTATATGAATTACGCTAATTACGAGTTAATCTAGAACCGCTTAATGAGCTACCTAAGGCATGCAAATATATTCCTATCTTACATACGAATCAATTATTTAATTATGCAAATAAATTGAACTTAAGTTTTTTTGTAGATAACCTATTCTAAATATCCCTAACGAGATTCTTTAGAGTTTAGAGAATTTAATTAGAATGTTGGCCGGACAATCAAATTAAGATAAACACCGTAATAAAAGAAGTAATCAATAATCAACAATTAACAATAGGAAATATTAACTCTTGAATTAATCCATGAAAATCGGTTCGTACATAACCCTAGAAAAAGAAATTAGTTCATATTCATGTTAATGAATATGAACATATAAACATGAAAATAACG
>JACFYI010003713.1:194026-209681 GCA_014898755.1 Handroanthus guayacan
TGAGGATCCTCGTCGCCCCCCGGGGGCCTAATATGGATTTGATGGATGGACCATGATCGTGGGATTTTTCTTTCTTTCTTTTCTTTTCTTTTCTCGTTGGATGTTGTCTATAAGTTTGACTTCTGAGGAATGACTTATAAGAGGGGACTCTAGCTTAGAATAGCTAGAATATTTTGTATAGGCTAGTATTAGTATGTCCCCGCTTTGAACGTGGTTAGGGAGCCCTCTTTCTTTTGCATTTTAAAGATAGTTCCATAATCATAAGGATTAATAAACATGTAAAGATTTGTATCGAATGAAATGAAAGAAACGTTCTCTTGACTTGAAATCTTGTTATCTCGTACCTTATGATTTAGTATACCCGTCTATGTACTCTAGTAACCTCGTATTGATACTAAATCATGAACTCTATAAATTTCAGATCACTATATCGACTAGCGGAAATGTACCCCGAAATGAACCCACAAGGAAACGAAGAAGACTAAAATGGGTAATATTCGATGATATTAGGGCACCTGACACCTTTAACGTTGATGAAAATCCTATGCCTCAGCAAGAACAACCCGAACAGAACCCTCAAGCACAACCTATACCTCAATGAGAAAATGCTCCACCAAATGAGCCAGTAGCCGAACAACTTCTTGCTCTTTTAAGACAAGCCGTGAATCGGGATCAACCCCGAGGGCAACAAAGACAGAGGCAAGAAGAGGAATCGAAAGATAAGATGCTAGCCAGGTTTTTAAAGTTCAACCCACTTAGCTTTGAAAGCGAGCCTGATGACCACAAAACTAAGTCGTGGTTATTTGCGATTGAGAAGATTTTCTGAGTTTTGAACTATACAAACGTGCAGAAAGTTAAGTATGCCATTTATTTGTTTGATGGGACAGCTTATCATTGGTGGGTAATTATTGAAAGGAAATGGGAGAGAGATGGAGTGGAAAGCTCTTGGGAACAATTCAGGGAAGAGTTGCTAAGAAAATTCATTCCGCAGGTTGTTTGGGACCTGCGAGAGAAAGAATTTATGAGATTAATTCAAGGATCTCTGACTGTGGCCAAGTATGAAGATGAATTTAATCGGCTCATACAATATACTCCCCACGTGTTGGCGGATGAGGAAAGAAAGTGCAAGAAGTTCATCGAGAGCCTGAAACTGGACTTAAGGAGAGCTATAGCTATCAATAGGCCCCAGGACCACGATAGTGTCTTGGAAGCGGCAATGGAGTCAGAGGCGAAGTTTCAGGAACTCTACAGGATAGGGGATAAGAAAAAGGACAAATAGATGGGCAAATCGGACTCAGATAAGGGGAAGAAGAGCTACTTTAATAAGAAGCCCAAAATTGGAAATACATCTGCACCGGCAGATAAAGGAAAAACACTAGCCACTCAAGGGAAGGAGAAATATGTGCATTGTGGTGGTACGAATCACACCGAAGACAAGTGCTGGAAGAAATTAAGTAGATGTTTCATCTGGAGGAGTGATCAACACACTATCAAGGATTGCCCCAAGAATAAGAAGAGCAGGAATGCAGGGCACAGAACCAGCAGCAGGGTACAGCCGAACGTCCCCAGGTCTAAGCGAGAGCTTATGCCCTGACGGAAGAAAAAGGCATGGACCCTACCCACGTGGTTGAAGGTAAGGTTCTTATTCAGAATTTTATTTATAAAGCTCTCTTTGACCCTGGTGCTATGCATTCTTTTATTTCCCTTGATTGTGCTAAGAAAGTAGGCTTGCCATCCGAAAACATGAACATCTCCTATGAAATCCACATTGCAGTAGGGGGATGTTATGAAACTAGGATTAGATATCCTAAGTGCCCTGTGATTATTGAGAATCAGAACTTTAGCGCTGACTTGATAGAATTACCAATCAAAGGCTACGACTTTATCTTAGGGATGAATTGACTGTTTAAACATCAAGCAGTAGCTGACTATTACACCAAAATAGTCAAATTAGGTACCGGAGTAGGAGTTGGTACCTTGAGTACAAATGCAAATGATGGTGTACCCATCATTTCAGCAGTAAAGACCAGAAAGATAATTAAAAGAGGCGGACAAGGATTTTCGGCCTATTTGATAAATAAGTCTCAGGATAAGATTAAACTGAAGGATGTTAAGGTGGTTAAGGAATTTCCTGAGGTTTTTCCAGAAGAGTTGAATTCACTACCCTCGGATTGAGATATTGAATTCGTGATTGAAACGATCCCTGGGGTAGGCCATTCTCCAAGACTCCCTATAGAATGGCACCAACAGAATTGAAGGGACTTAAAGAACAATTGCAAGAACTGCTGGAGAAGAATTTCATAAGATTGAGCTCTTCACCTTGGGGAGCTCCGGTCTTATTTATGAAAAAGAAAGATAGTTCACTTTGGATATGCATCGACTACAGAGAGCTGAATAAAGTGACCATCAAGAATAAGTTCCCCTTACCCCACATAGATGAGTTGTTTGACCATCTTCAAGAATTAGCTATCTACTCTAAGTTGGACTTAAGACAAGGATGCTATCAGTTAAAGATATGGGAAGTAGACATTTCTAAGACTGCGTTTAATTACCGATATGGGCATTTTGAATTTGTTGTCATGCCCTTTGGACTAACCAATGCTCTTGCGGCATTTATGGATCTGATGCATCGAGTGTTCCACCCATGCCTCGATATCTTTATTGTAATTTTCATTGATAATATCCTGGTTTATTCCAAATTTGAAGAAGAGCATGAAGGGCATTTAAGAATTATTTTTCAAACTTTGAAGGAGCATAAGTTATACGCTAAATTTAGTAAGTGTGAATTTTAGCTTAATAAGGTGACTTTTCTGGGTCATATTATATCGAAAAATAGACTAGAAGTAGTAGACCCAGAGAAAGTTGAAGCGGTCCAAAAATGGAAAAGACCTGCAACGGTCACTAAAGTAAGGAGTTTTCTTGGGTTAGCTGAATATTTTAGAAAATTTATCCAAAATTTCTCCAAGCTAGCTAGACCACTCACTAGGCTGACCCGGAAGGATCAGAAATTTGTTTGGGACAAATAGTGCGAGGAGAGTTTTTCATAGTTAAAGAACAGATTGACGACAGCTCCACTACTCGCACTGCCCAATGGGTCAGAAGAGTTTACTATGTATACAGATGCGTCAAAAGAAGGATGGGGCTATGTCTTGATGCAACAAGGCAAGGTGATTGATTGCTCATGCTTCACGAAAGTTGAAAAATCATGACATAAATTACCCTACTCATGATTTAGAGCTAGTAGCAGTAGTATTTGCCCTAGCAAAATGGCTTGTGCGGAGTTAAGGTAGAAGTATTCACAGATCATAAGAGCTTAAAGTATATCTTTAGCCAAAAGAACTTGAATCTAAGGTAATGACAGTGGATGGAATTCCCGGAGGATTACGATTTCACTCTCACTTATCACTCAGGAAAAGCAAACGTCGTTGCAGATACTCTAAGTCGTAAGGGAAGGTTAGCAAGTATAAGCATCTACCCATAAATATATAGTGAGATCCTGAAAGTCCAAGGAGAAGACGATTGGGTTCAGAAACTAAAGAGAGAAATGAAACCTGATTTTAGGATCGATACTGATGGGTTATTACAATTCAAGAATCGAATTGTTGTTCCTGCACAAATAAGGAAAAAAGTGCTATCTGCAGCACATCATACAAAATATTCATTACATCCTCGAGGAACAAAGATATATAAGAATCTAAAACAGAAATTCTAGTGGGAAGAAATGAAGAAGGATGTAATTGAATACATTCAGAAATGTCTGACCTGCCAACTGGTGAACGCAGAACACCAGAGACCATCTAAAAAGTTGCAGCCACTCTCAATTCTAAGTTGGAAATGGGAACAGATCACGAGGGATTTCATGATAGGTCTGCCTGTGGTGTGAGGTAAATGTAACAGTATCTGGGTTGTGGTAGATAGACTTACCAAATCGGCATATTTTCTGCCGGTTAAGACTTAGTATAATGTTGAGAAGCTCGCTGAGATTTATATAAGGGAGATCATAAGATTACATGGGATTCCCCAAAGCATTGTCTCTGACAGGGATCCCGAATTCACAGCGAGGCTATGAAAGAGTCTACAAGGTCACTTAGGGACAGAGTTGCTGTTCAGTACTGCTGCACACCCCCAGACAAATGGACAGTTGGAGAGGACAGCTCAAACATTGGAGGATATGCTACGTGCATATGTTTTGAATTTTCCAGAAAATTGGGATAGGCACCTACTACTAGTAGAGTTCGCCTATAATAATAGCTACCAAGCCTCAATTCAAATGGCCCCATACGAGGCATTACATGTTAGGAAATGCAAATCACCCTTTCATTGGAATATAGATGAGATCAAGAGCACCTCGAGCTCAGAAAAAGATGCACTACGGCTTGAGTTCATCCAAGAAGCCATAGATAAGTTTCAAATCATCCAGAAGAATATGAAAATGGCTCAGGATCGCCAGAAAAGATATGCTGACAAGCGTAGAAAAGATTTGGAGTTCAATGTGAGAGATCGAGTGTTTTTGAAAATTTCTCCCCAGAAGGAAATTTGGAGAATGGTCAAAGTTGGAAAACTAAGCTCTAGATATACGGGACCATTCGAGATTTTGGAACGAATCAGTCCTGTAGTGTTTCGATTAGATCTTCCACCGAACCTAACGGGAATCCATAACGTGTTCCACGTGTCCGAACTACGGAAATACTATCTTGACCCTTTGCACGTTATAAAACATCTCGATATTCCTTTCCAAAGTGACCTCACCTATATAGAACAGCCCGTTCATATCCTAGATTTTCAGTTTCACGAGCTTAGGAATCATAGAATACTAAAAGTTAAGGTATTTTGGAGGAATTAGAAAGTAGAAAAGGCCACATGGGAACATGAGGATGAAATGTGAAACAAGTATCTTCACTTGTTCGTATAAGGTATGAATCTGGGGACCAGATTCTTTTAAGGGAGAAGAGTGTAACACCCCGAGAATCCCTAAATAAAATTTTTGAGTCGACAATTTTTAGAAATTTATTTGATTTAAAAAATCGAGCATCATTTTAAAATCAAAACTCGTTTCATGTATCCGAAATTTTTTCACGCAAACCCATTTCATTTCTCGTTGCGTTTTGACCTAAAAACGAGCCCCGTTAGCCTGATTAACAAGCCCAAAACCCAAGTCACTAATTTTGACTAAAAATAGCATCTTTGAAAACTCCAAAAAAAAAAAAGAAAAGAATTCTACAGAAACCGGCCAGTAGCAGCAGCCTACCATTTTTGCCAATGGATAGGATTTCCATCCATCAAGCCACCTTACCTAGCTCTAAGTGTTGGAAATTATTTTAAGGGGTCTAAACTTCAAGATTCTTGCATTTCTTACCCACATTTCATCTATAAATAAGTCTCTCCAGGTGATAAGAATTTTCTGCAGAAAACTTCTTCCCTCAAATACTCCAACACTTTGGCTCATCTTGCTTTCTTGCTTCTCTCAAAAATCGATTTTCGCTTAAGGGGGATTCTTATGTGTGAGCTCTCATCTAACACTTTGTAAATGGCTTAAGATTGAATCTTAAAGATGGTTAATGATATGAATGTATATAAATTTTGATATAAGTGTATATCTGGTCCTAGGCGTTTGAGGATAAACTTGGATCGCTTATGTCTTCAAGTTTCTAGCTTCTAAAGTAAGACTTATGGGTTCTTCATCCTCTTCATGAGCATATGTTTTTAACTTTTCCTTCATTGATCGAGCATGCTTTGAGCTATTGAAGATTTGGTGTCCTTTGATATGTTGATATTATGAACTCAAGTTGTTTTATTGTAATTCATGCTAATATCAATTTAATCCTTGAATATGTAAATCCCATGCTAAATGAATCATCCTTGACTCTTATACCGATGCATGGGATTGAGTTTTGAACAATGGACCATGGACTAAGAGAAGAAACGAACTAAAGAATGACTAAAAACGGGTGATATAGACAAAAATCATGTTTTTCGACTTGAAAACGATTTTTCAAAAAATCTTAAACCAAATTCCAAAACAACGATTTATAAATGTTTTCACGTATAAGGGAACCTCAAAAATGTATTTTTGGATAAAAAATTTGAAAAAAATCAAAAGATAAAAAATCGAATTTCTACCTGAGAGTCAGTGCTTGAGAGCACGTTGTTGGGCAATTGGGGCACCCACTGTTGGGACAAATAACCATATTTTCCAGTAGCTTGGGCACTTAAGCGCCCATATGGACACCCTAGCGCTCAACTTCTATCCCAGAATTTTTTTTGGGCGCTGTTTGCGCCTAAGCGCCCATTTTTGAACCCAATTTGATTTTCTTATGTTTTAAAACCTCATTTCATGACACATTAAGTCCATACACAATCTTTTTAAAGTAATACGAGTATTGAAATGAAAATTCTCTAGTCCATAGTCGAATTTCTGAATGATTTATTGTTGTGTTTGGCCTATTTGAAATGTTATTTGATATTGAAGGCATATAAACGTTATGCCTCATCGACTTTGTTGAATGATTCAATGTTCCCCTTGTTTCAAGCCTAAATGATTGATTGATTGTGGGCCCTGGGGAGTTTCTTGGAGAACGAACTTGGGCAATATCGGATTGTCGACTAGGACCCTCGAAATCCCTGATTGTTGGGTAGTTCAGATGAATTTTGGAGGTAGAATTCTGAAGAGCTATCCTGAGCACGTACGTCGACTGTGCTTTTTGATTGATTGAGCTCCTTTGGGAGTTGAATGGATAAGATAAAATGTACATGTTGAAGATATAAGGGTGATAGACCTACCAAATTGATTGATTCAGCCTATTGACTCGAATGTGATAAATATTTTTGATATATGATTAAATTGATCGTCTTGATTGTTTTGAATTGTTTCCAAATCACATTCTTGTCTTGTCGTTATATATGCTCATTTTTTTTGAACTTTTTATTCTCATTTTCTTGCTATAAGTTTTACTAGGCCAGTGGACTCATGACTCTATTTACCATGTAAGTTCTTGAAAACTTGAACGAATGAATAATTGGAGCCTTATGATAGATTGTATAGTTTGCTTTAGAATTGAAATCTCCATTGTATTTTGGTTTAATTTATCGCATTTGGAACTTATTAACTTAGAATTGTATAGATCTATGGATTGTAATTGTAGCCATTTCTATGTACTTTGGGCATTTGGCATGTAATGTTATATTGTGGAATGTAGCTTAGATCGTTTTGTTGATGTTATGAGAATTTTAGTTGATTTGTTAAGTTGTATGTTTTCCAGATTGGTTTTAGAACGTATTGGTTTCAGAATGTATAGAACGCTAAATTTCACAATACTATCATAATCAGAGGGTCGACCAATGGCTAGAGCTCGTCTCAAATCCAGTTTAAACCTTCGATAAACCTTCACTCCAGAATTCTTTTCAAGTACTCTCAATCTCTTCTCGTTCCCATCGATGCTCTACCACCCGTCACTAATGACATGCAGCTTCTTCGAATAAGAAGGTGGCATACTTCACCTTCTGTGGGTTGGGGTATTCTAATACCGAGAAGACCTTCTCGACCTCCATCAGCCAGAATTCAGCTTTTGATCATCGACTTCACCTTGGAACTTAGGGGGATTAAATTTGAGAAATCATGTAAGCTGTTTGTCTTCAGCCTTAGTTGCTTGTTCATGGGTTGGAGTTTCATGTTGTTGTCCTTAGTGTAGGGCCTGTAGAAGCAAATTAAGAAGCTAATCGACTGCTGACACTTATAGGGATTCGTTTTGGACAGGAGGTTCACTTTGGGCGGGTGGAATAGGTTCACAAGGTTCTTGATGGGGTATGGCAATATTTCTATCGTGAGGTATATTAGGTACCCGAAATGCCTCAATTGACACCTGTCTAGGCCTACCTCTCCTTCTTGTGGGTTCGTTATGCGATATATTTCTATTTGAGGCCATATTAATCTGAAATCCATGTTAATAAACTTTAATATAAGTTCATGGTTTCTTATATGCTTACTATCTATCTTTACATCAGGACCAGGAATAGATGAAGTAGATATCAGCAGGAAAATGAAAATGGTAAAATACTACGAGTCTAAACCTTTGAGGTTTCCTATCCTAAGCTCTGATACCACATGTAATGCCCTGGGTAGTAGTGCACTTCCGCCCTAGTCTCCGGAACATTACTCACAAACATAGGTAACTAAACTAAATACTAAAATCAATGTGAACACGATTCTATGACACATTCAAAGCTTATCTTAATGCATAATATACATCAAATGTACATTGCTGTCTTACAACCCATAGTTACAATATTTCAAAAGTTCTAATAAAAAAAACCTACTGTACATGAACAACTATAAACTATCTGTAACGCCCCGGATCCTAGTGCACTTCTGCCCTTGTCTCCGGGACCTTACTCACATACATAAACAATAAAACTAATCTTTAAAATCAATATGATCACAATCATTGTAACACCTTGAGAATCCCTAAATAAAATTCTTGAATTATCGATTTATCAAAAATTTATTTGATTTCAAAATCGAGCATCGTTTTAAAACCAAAACATGTTTTATGTATTCGAAAATTTTTCAAGCAAACCCGTTTCAATTTCTCATTGTATTTCAACCCAAAAACAAGGCCTAGTAGCCCAATTAACAAGCCCAACACATGGCTCAAAACCTAGCCACTAATGTTGACCAAACAAAGCATCTTTGAAAATAAAATAAAAAAAAAGAAAAGAAAATGGAGTCTGAAAATTTCGGCCAAGCAGCAGCAGCAGCAGCCATGGATGGGATTTTAATCCCATCCGTCCATCCTATATTGTCAAACAAGCCACCTTATCTACCTTTAAGTGTCGGATATTTATTTAAGGGGCTTTAATTTATTGATTCTTTCAGTTTAGCCCCAAGTTTACTCTATAAATAAGCCTCATTGGTCACAAGAATTTCTGCAGAAAACTTCACAAACCCATTCTAGCACATTAAGCTTCACTTGCACTCTCACTTCTCTCAAAATCAATTTTTGGCTTAAGGGGGATTTAAGGTGGTAAAGCACTCAACCTAAACTCTAAGTAAGTGGCTTAAGATTCTTGTTTAAGGACGGTTAATGATATGTTATATGTAGAGCTTGACATAAGTATGTTATATGGTTATAGGTGTTGGTTATAAGATTGGATCACTCACATTTTTCGAGTTTAATCTCCTAAAGGTAAGACTTATGGCTTCTTCATCCTCTTCATGAGCATATGATTCTAGTTATTTCCTTGATCGATTGTTCTTGATATCGAGTTGATGATGTTCTTGCTCCATTGCTATATGCTTGATATAAGCTTATGTGTTGCTTTGTTATTTCTTGCCATCATGAGCTTTGTTCTTTATTATGTAACTCCAAAGCGTAATGAATCGTATTGACCTCTATACCGATGCTTTGTAGTGAGATTTGAACCATGGACCATGGACTAAGAGGAGTAATGAACTAAGAACAATTGAAAAACAAGAGATATAGACAAAATCGTATTTTTTGACTTGAAAATGATTTTTCAAAAAATCTTAAACCAAATTCCAAAAGAACGATTTATAAATATTTTTACGTATAAGAGAACTTTAAAAATGTATTTTTGGATAAAAAATTTGAAGAAAATCAAAAGACAAAAAATTGTATTTTCACCCGAGAGTCAATGCTTGAGCGTGCAACGTTGGGCGCCCCAGCGCCCAATCTCAGCAAAATAACCAAAATTTCCAGTAGCTTGGGCGCTTAAACACCCAGCTTCTGTCCAAAACTTTGTTTTGGGCACTCAGGCGCCCGTTTGTACAGCCACGCACCCAATTCCAAACTTAACTTGATTTTCCAAACTTTATTTTTTAACTTATCAAATCCATATCCAATCTTTGCAACATAATTTTTGAAACGAAAATCCTATAGTCTATAGTCGAAATTCCAAATGATTGACTGATATGTTTGGCCTATTTGAATGTTATTTGCTATTGAGGGCCTATAAACATAATGCCTCAACAGCTTTATTGAATGATTGAATGTCCCTTTTGTTTCTAAGCCTATATGATTGATTAATTGTGGGCCCTGGGGAGTTTCTTGGGGACCGAACTTGAGCAATATCGAATTGTCGTCTAGGACCTTCGAAATCCCTCATTGTTGGGTAGTTCGAATGAGTTCTGGAGGTAGAATTCGGCAGAGCCACCTTAAGCACGTACGTCAACTGTACTTTTTGATTGATTGAGCTCCTTCGGGAGTTGAAGGAATAAGACGAAATCTTTATGATGAAGACATAATGGTGATAGACCTAACAAATAGATTGTTTTAGCCTATTGACTCGAACGTGATAAATGTTTGTGATATGTATATATATTGATCGTCTTGATTGTCTTGAATTGTTTCCAAATCACATTCTTGTCCTATTGATTGATATGCTTATTTTCCTTGAACCTTTTATTCTCGATTTCCTGCTATAAGTTTTATTGGGTCAATGGACTCATGACTCTATTTATGTAAGTTCTTGAATTTGCACAAATGATTGAATGAAGCCTATGATAGATTGTATAGCTTGTTTAGATTTGTAAACTCTATTGTATTTTAGTTTAACTTATTACATTCGGAACTTATGGACTTAGTTTTGTCTTCTGGATCGATCTCTTGTTTATGGATTTAAGAAATGTATAGATCATCAGATTGTAATGATAGATTAGATGCGTTATGTATTTTGGACCTTTGGCATGTAATATTATATTATGTAACTTAGTTTGGTTCTCTTGACTATTGTGGGAATTTAGTTCGAATGAATATGTTGAATTGGTTTAGATCGTATAGAACGCGAGTGATGCATCTCAAGTCTCAGGTCGGAATGCTACCGGGATTCGGGGGGCATCACAGGTGGTATCAGAGCTTAGGATAAGAAATCCCGTTGGTTTAGAACTATAGAATTTTCCCTTTGACCTTGTTTTCTTGTTATTGACTTCATTTGTTCTTTTGTGGTGCTAGATGGACAAGGGCAAGGGAAAGGTGAACGAGTGGATGAGTTCAGAGTCGGACCATAGTGACAACGATAGCAATATCGAGCCACTCAAGAAGCATAAGGTGGATTACGAAGCCATCATTAAGGAGCTATGCCGGGAGAGAGATTATTGGAAGAACGCATACTTTTTTTTTTTGGAAAATACGTGGCTGAGCATGGGATTGCCAGTCGGGCATTACCCACGATGCCTACATACCCCGTGGTACAAACTACCCCCGGGATCAAGCCATACGCAGTTCTTAAATTTTATTAATGACAATTGCAGAAAGTAAACAAGGGGTGCTAACCCCCTATACAACTCATGGTGCTAATTCGAAGAAAAAAGGGAAGACTCTTCCCCTTACATGAATTAGATCATACTTTCACATCACAACACTTATGGTCTAGCAAAAATCAGCAGCAATGTCCAAAACGTTGCTTGCCGCCTACTTCAAATCCAAGAGCCATGTGAACCATCCAAACACAGCTCCAGTTTCAGTCAATCTCCCAGGCATCCAGCTCAATTCCATGCATCTAACCATAAAAAAAATTAAGCCCACTGATTCTAGCAGTCCGGATTGATTCCAGCAGCCGAAATTAGTTCCCAGCAATCTGGATTGATTCTAGCAGCATCCAAACAGCACCCAATTGCAAAGGCCCAGGCCCCAACAAGCAGCTCAACGGACAAAGTAGCTGGAAGGTAGCCTAGTTCCCAAATTTCGGCCCAACTGCCCAGGCCAATTATATTTATGTGATGAAATGGCCCAACTCCACCGCAACCCAGATAACAAAACTCAACCTCCAGAACCCGGTCCAAATTTTGCTCAGATAAAAGTTTCGGTCCCAGCAGAGCAGCCCAGAAGCACAGAAGAAAGCCACTGATCCAAGGATCGAATCCCAGCCTCCAGCAAAATTCCAATTTCAGCAAATATAAGAGAAATGAGCCCACCACAACAACATTTAAATTCCAGCAGCAAATCACCGCACAAGGCAGCACGCATACACCCACCATAGCAAGCAACGCACAAACAACCTACCAAGCCACATGCAAAGCAACAGAATTCCAGCAAATTAGCCCAACCCCTTCCATACAAACAACATGCATGCTCCAGCCAATTAACCCAATCCCAAATCAGCAAGTAAAATCATACAAATCATTTCCAATCACCACTTTTCCCAGATATACGGATACTGTAATCTATCAAGTCTCAACAATTCAAGTAGTTTCCCTCTAATTCGTGCAACGTGATGGAGCTTAAAAGCACCGTGCAAAATACCTTCATTGGCCAAGTAATCCGCTACGGAATTTCCTTCCCTATAAATATGCATAAAACATATTCCCATCATCGCCCGCTGAGGATCCTCATCGCCCGCTGGGGGCCTGATGTGGATTAGACGACTGACTGCATTTGTGGGATTCTTCTTTTTTTTCTTTCTTTTCTTTTCTCGTTTAGGATTTGTATATAAGTTTGACTATAAGAATGACTATGTAAGTTGGGGACTCTAGCTTAGGATAGCTAGATTATTTTGTGTAGGCAAATATTGTGATTGTCCCTGTTTGGAACATTGTTAGGAAGCCCCCTCTCTTTTGCATTTTAGAGATGGTTCCATAACCATAAATATGACCGAACTTGTAATGATTTGCTTTAATATGAAATGAAAGAAAACGTTCTTTTGACTTGGAATCTTGTTATCTCGTGCCTTATGATTAAGTTTACCTGTCCATGTACTCTAGTAACCTCGTATTGCCACTAAGATATGAATTTCATAAATTTCAGATCATTATGTCGTCAAGTGAAAATGTACCTTGAAATGAACCCATAAGAAAATGGGAAAGACCAAGACGGGTAATATTCGATGATATTAAGGCACCTGACACCCCTAACGTTGAGGAAAACCCTATGCCCCAATAAGAATAACCCGAACAAAACCCTTAGGCACAACCTGTACCCCCACACGAAAATCTTCCACCAAATGTACCTGTAGCCGAACAACTTCTTAATCTTCTAAGACAGGCCCTAAATCGGGATCAATCCCAAGGTCAGTAGGAACGAGCGTGAGAAGAGGAATTGGAGGACAAGATACTAGCTAAGTTTTTAAGGTTCAACCCAACTAGCTTTGATGCTGAGCCCGATGACCGCAAAGCTGCATCGTGATTATTTGAGATTGAGAAAATTTTTCGAGTTCTAAATTATACGAACGTACATAAAATTAAATATGCCATGTACTTGCAGCTTGTCATTGGTGGGCAATTATTGAAAGGAGATGGGAAAAAGATGAAGTTGAAAATTCTTGGGAACAGTTCGAGAAAGAGTTCCTAAGAAAATTCATCCCGCAGGTAGTCCGGAACCTACGAGAGAAAGAATTTATGAGACTAATACAGGGGTCTCTAATAGTGGCCAAGTATGAAGCTGAGTTCAATCGGGTCATACAATATGCTTCGCATGTATTGATGGATGAAGAAAGAAAGCGCAAGAAGTTCATCGAGGGCCTAAAACTGGACTTAAGGAGAGCTGTAGTTATCAATAGGCCCCAGAACTACGATAGTGCCATGGAAATGGCGATAGAGTTAGAGGTGGAGTTTCAGGAACTCCATAGAATTGGGGTCAAGAAAAAGGGCAAATGGATGAGCAAGTTCGATTCAGATAAAGGAAAGAAGGGCTATTTCAATAAGAAGCCCAAGACTGAAACTGCATCTGCACCGGTAGATAAAGGAAAAGCACTGGCAAGTCAAGGGAAGGAAAAATGTGGGCATTGTGGTGGCACGAACCACACCGAAGAGAAGTGCTGAAAGAAATTGGGCAGATATTTCATTTGCGGGAGTGATCAGCACACTATAAAAGATTACCCCAAGAACAAAAAGAGCGGGAATGCAGGGACGCAAAACCAGCCACAAGGAAGAGTTGGACGTCCCCAAGTCAAAACGAGAGCATATGCTTTGACGGGAGAAGAAGGTATGAACCCTACCCAGGTAGTTAAAGGTAAGGTTCTTATTCAGAATTTTATTTGTAAAACTCTCTTTGATCCTGGTGCTATGCATTTATTTATATCTATTGATTGTGCTAAGAAAATAGACTTGTCATCCGAGAGCATGAACATCTCCTATGAAATTCACACACCTGTAGGAGGATGTAATGAAACTAAGATTAGATATCCTAAGTGCCCTGTAGTAATTGAGAATCATAATTTTAGCGCTGACTTGATAGAATTACCAATCCAAGGCTACAACTTTATCTTAGGGATAAATTGGTTGTTTAGACATCAAGCAGTAGTTGACTATTACGCCAAGACAGTCGAATTAGGTACCGGAGTAGGAGTTGGTACCTTAAGTATAGACAAAAAGGGTGGTGTACCAATAATTTAGGCAATAAAGGCTAGAAAGATAATCAGGAGAGCCGGACAAGGATTTCTGGCCTATCTGATATATAAGCCTTAGGACAAGATCGAACTGAAAGATGTTAAGGTGGTTAAGAAGTTTCCTGAGATATTTCCTAAAGAGTTAAATTACTACCCCCGGATGGAGAGATTGAATTCGTGATTGAAACGATCCCTGAGGTAGCGTCATTCTCTAAAACTCCCTATAGAATGGCACCAGTAGAATTGAAGAAACTTAAAGAACAATTACAAAAACTACTGGAGAAGAACTTCATAAGACCGAGCTCTTTGCCTTGGGGAGCTCCGGTCTTATTTGTGAAAGAGAAGGATGGTTCACTTAGAATGTGTATTGACTACAGAGAGCTGAATAAAGTGACTATTAAGAATAAGTATCCCTTACCCCACATAGACGAGCTGTTTGATGATCTTTAGGAATTAGTTGTCTATTCTAAGTTGGACTTAAGACAGGGATACTATCAATTAAAGATACGGGAAGCGAATATTTCTAAGACTATGTTTAATTCTCGATATGGGCATTTTGAGTTTGTCGTCATGCCCTTTGGACTCACTAATGCCCTAGCGGCGTTTATAGATCAGATGTATCGAGTGTTTTGCCCATACCTCGATAGCTTTATCGTGATTTTTATCGACGATATTTTGGTTTACTAAGACAGAAGAAGAGCAAGAAGGGCATTTGAGAATTGTTCTTTAGATGTTGAAGAAGCGTAACTTATATGCCAAATTCAGTAAGTGTGAATTTTGGCTTAAGAAGGTGACTTTTCTGGGTCATATTATATTAGAAAATGGACCGAAAGTAGATCCAGAAAAAGTTGAAATGGTCCAAAAATGGAAAAGACCTGTAACGGTTATTGAAGTGAGAAGTTTTCTTGGGTTAGCTTGATACTAAAGGAAATTTATCCAGAATGTCTCCAAGATGGCTGGACCATTCACTAAACTGATCCAAAAGGATAAGAAATTTGTTTGGGACAAACAGGGCGAGGAGATTTTTTCAGAGTTAAAGAAAAGATTGATGACAGCTCTAGTTCTCGCACTGCCCAATGGGTCAAAAGAGTTCATTGTGTATACAGATGCGTCAAAAAAAGAATTAGGCTATGTGCTGATACAGCATGGCAAAGTGATTGCGTACGCATCATGAAAGTTGAAGAATCATGAGGTGAACTACCCCAATCATGATTTAGAACTAGCAGCAGTAGTCTTTGCTCTAGCAAAGTCGCATCACTAGCTATACGGAGCTAAGGTAGAGGTATTCACAGACCACAAGAGCTTAAAGTATATCTTT
>JACFYI010003713.1:223738-233886 GCA_014898755.1 Handroanthus guayacan
TAGCAGATGAAGAAAGAAAGAGAAAGAAGTTCGTAGAGGGCCTGAAAACACTATGGCACCTGACACTCTAACGTTAACGAAAACACTAGGCCCCAGGACTACGACAGTGCCGTGAAAATGAAAATGGAGTTAGAGGTGGAGTTTCAAGAACTCCACAGGATCGGGGATAAGAAAAAGGACAAGTGGATGGGTAAGCCAGATTCAGATAAAGAAAAAAAGGGCTATTTCATTAAATAGCCAAAAACTGGAAATATATCTGCATCGACAGATAAAGAAAAAGCACCAGCCACTCAAGGGAAGGAAAAATGTGGGCATTGTGGTAGTACGAATCATACCGAAGATAAGTGCTGGAAGAAATTAGGCAGATGTTTCGTCTGCAGGAGTGATTAGCACACTATCAAGGATTGTCCCAAGAATAAGAAGGGCAGGAATGCAGGGACACGAACTAACAGTAGGGTATAGCTGGACGTCCCCAGGTCAAAGCGAGAGCGTTTGCCTTAACCGGATAAGAAGGCACGGATCCTACCCAGGTGGTTGAAGATAAGGTTCTTATTCAGAATTTTATATGTAAAGCTCTCTTTGATCCTGGTGCTACGCATTCTTTTATTTCCCTTGATTATACTAAAAAAATAGGCTTGTCATCCAAAAATATGAATATCTCCTATGAAATTCACACTCCTGTAGGGGGATGTTATGAGACTAGGATTAGATATCCTAAGTGCCTTGTAGTTATTGAAAATCAAAACTTTAGTACTGACTTGATAAAATTACCAATCTAGGGCTATGATCTTATCTTAGGAATGGCTTGGCTATTTAGACATCAAGCAGTAGTTGACTGTTATGTCAAAACAGTCAAATTAGATACTGAAGTAGGAGTTGGTGCCTTGAGAACAAATAAAAAGGGTAGTGTACCCATAATTTTAGCAGTAAAGGCCGGAAAAATAATTAAAAGAGGCAGACAAGGATTTTCGGCCTATTTAATAAATAAACCTCAGGACAAGAATGAATTGAAGGATGTGAAGGTGATTAATGAGTTTCTTGAGGTATTTCCAGAAGAGTTGAACTCACTACCCCTGGATCGAGAAATCGAATTCGTGATTGAGACGATCCCTGGGGTAGTGCCATTCTCAAAGATTCTCTACAGAATAGCACTAGTAGAATTGAAGGAGCTTAAGGAACAGTTGCATGAACTGCTGGAGAAGAATTTTATAAGACCGAGCTCTTCGCTTTGGGGAGCTTCGGTCTTATTTGTGAAAAAAAAAATGGTTCACTTAGGATGTATATCGACTACAGAGAGTTGAATAAAGTGACCATCAAGAATAAGTATCCCTTACCCCACATAGACGAGCTATTTGATCATCTTCAGGGATCAGCTGTCTATTCTAAGTTAGACTTAAGACAAGGATACTATCAATTAAAGATACAGAAAGCAAACATTTCTAAGACTGCATTTAATTGCCGATATGGGCATTTTGAGTTTGTTGTTATGCCATTTGGGCTAACCAATGCTTCTGCGGCGTTTATGGATCTGATGCATCAAGTGTTCCGCCCATACCTCGATAGCTTCATTGCAATTTTCGTCGACGATCTGGTTTATTCCAGATCTGAAGAGAAGCATGAAGGACACTTGAGAGTTATCCTTCAGACTTTGAAGAAGCACAAGTTATACGCCAAATTCAATAAGTGTGAATTTTGGCTTAATAAGGTGACTTTTCTGGATCATATTATATCAAAGAATGGACTAGAAGTAGACCCAAAAAAAGTTGAAGTGGTCCTGAAATGGAAAAGACCTGCAACGGTCAGTAAAAGTGAGGAGTTTTCTTAGGTTAGCTGGATATTATAGGAAATTTATCCAGAATTTCTCCAAGCTGCCTGGACCACTCACCAAATTGACCCAGAAGGATCGAAAATTTGTTTGGGACAAATAGTGCGAGGAGAGTTTTTCGGAGTTAAAGAAAAGATTGACGATAGCTCCAGTACTCGCACTGCCTGATGGGTCAGAAGAATTTACTGTGTATACGAGCGCTTCAAAGGAAGGATTAAGCTGTGTGCAGATGCAGCATGGCAAAGTGATTGCATACGCATCAACAAAGTTGAAAAATCATGAGGTAAATTATCCCACTCATGATTTAGAGCTAGCAGCAGTAGTCTTTGCTCTAGCAAAGTGGCGTCACTACCTGAACGAAGCTAAAGTAGAGGTATTCATAGACCATAAGAGTTTAAAGTATATCTTTAACCAAAAGAACCTGAATCTAAGACAACGACAATAGATGGAATTCTTGGAGGATTGCGACTTCACTCTCACTTATCATCCAGGAAAAACGAACGTCATTGCAGATGCTCTAAGTCATAAAGGACGGTTAGCAAGCATGAGTGTCTACCCGGGAATGTATAGTGAGATCCGAAAAGCCCAAGGAGAAGATGATTGGGTTCAAAAATTGAAAAGAGAGATGAAACATGATTTTAGGATCAACACTGATGGGTTATTACGATTCAGGAACTAGGTTGTTGTTCCTACACAAATGAGGGAATTAGTGCTATCTACAGCACATCAGACGAAGTATTCATTACATCCTAGAGGAATAAAGATATATAAGGATCTAAAATAGAAATTCTTATGGGAAAGTATGAAGAAGGATGTAATTGAATATGTTCAGAAATGTCTGACCTGCTAGCTGGTGAAGGCAGAACACCAGAGACCATCTGGGAAGTTTCAGCCACTCCCAATTCCAAGTTGAAAATGGGAATAGATCATGATGAATTTTATGACAAGTCTGCCTGTGGTACGAGGCGGATGTGACAGTATCTAGGTTGTGGTAGATAGACTTACCAAATCGGCACATTTTCTACCGGTTAAAAGCACGTATAATGTTGAGAAGCTTACTGAGATTTACATCAAGAAAATCATAAGATTACATAGGATTCCTCTAAGCATCGTCTCCGACAGGGATCCTAAATTTATAGCGAGATTATGGAAGAGCCTGCAAGAACATTTGGGGACAGAATTGCTATTAGTACTACTGCACATCCCAAGATAGATGGACAGTTCGAGAGGACAATTCAAATACTGGAAGATATGCTACGTGCGTGTATTTTGAATTTTCCTGGAAATTGGGATCGGCACCTACCATTGATAGAGTTCGCCTACAATAACAGCTACCAAGCCTTAATTCGAATGGCTCCATATGAGGCCCTGTGTGGTAAGAAGTGCAGATCACCCCTTCATTGGGATATAGACGAGATCAAGAACACCTTGAGCTCAGAGAAGGATGTACTGCGACCTGAGATGATACAAGAAGTTATGGATAAGGTTCAGGTCATCAAGAAGAACATGAAACTGACTTAGGATTGCTAGAAGAACTACGTTGATAAGCATAGAAAAGATTTGGAGTTCAATGTGGGAGATTGAGTGTTTTTGAAAATTTCTTCCCAGAAAGGAATTCACAGAATGGGCAAAGCTGGAAAACTGAGCCCTAGATATATGGGACCATTCAAAATTTTGGAACAAATCGGTCCTATAGTATATCGATTAGATCTTCCACCGAACTTAATCGGAATCCATAACGTATTCCACATATCCCAGCTATGAAAATACTATCCTAACCCTTCGCACATTATAGAACATCTTGATATACCTCTCTAGAGCGACCTTACCTATGTAGAACAACCCGATTGTATTCTAAATTTCTAGGTCCGTGAGCTTAGGAAGCATAGGATACCGCAAGTTAAGGTACTTTGGAGGAATTAGAAAGTAAAAGAGGCTATGTGGGAACGTAAGGACGAAATGCGAAATAAGTATCCACACTTGTTAGAATAAAATATGAATTTGGGGACTAGATTCTTTTAAGGGGGGGAGAGTGTAACACCCCAAGAATCCCTAAATAAAATTTTTGAATTGTCAATTTATCGAAAATTTATTTGATTTCAAAATTAAGAATCATTTTAAAACAAAAACATATTTCATGTATCCAAAAATTTTTCAAGAAAATTTCATTTCTCATCGCGTTTCAACCCAAAAACGAGCTTATTAGCCTAATTAACAAGCCCAAAATTTGACCCAAAACCCTAGCCATCAAAATTGACCAAATAAAGCATCTTTGAAACTAAACAAAAAAAATGGAAAATGGAATCTGAAATCCAGCTTCAGCCACAGTAGCCACCCTCTCCTATCCTAAGATGTGATTTTTCCATCAATAGCTATCATGTCTAGCCTTGGCTTCTTGAGGAAGCTTGGCTAAACTGCATACAAGGCCTTATGTGAAGATTTCTTGCTTAGAAACCCTTCTAATCACCTATAAATATGGCTTTTACATTCAACACAAATTCTGCAGCTCTTAAACTTCTTAAATAACTCTTAGCTTCTCCAAATATCATTGCATTTTGAACTCAACTTATATTACTTCTCTCTCTAAACCCGGTGGCATTAAAGGGGAATTCTTGTGTGTGAGCTTTCAACCTAAACTCTTGATAAGTTAAGCTTATGAATATGTTTTAAGAATGGTTAATGTGATGGTTATATAGGACTTAACATAAGTGCATGTGTGTTCTTAGGTGTTGAGGACTAAGCTTGATCCACTTGCTTGTACACAAAGATTTAGCTACAACAGGTAAGACTTATGGCTTCTTCATCTTCTTCATGAGCATATGCTTTCAGCTTTTCATTGAATGATTGAGCATGTTATGAGTTATTGAGTGTATGATGTCCTTTGATGTGTTGAGCATGTGAACTCATGTTGCTGCTTGTTATCCTTGTTATTCCGTGCTCAAATCCTTGAAAATGAAAAATTCGAAGCTTATTGAATCCTCTAGAACTCTATACCGATGCTTTGGATTGAATTTGAACAATAGACCATGGACTAGGAGGAAAAAACGAACCAAAAATTGAATAAAAATAAGAGATACGGATAAAACCGTATTTTTCGACTTGAAAATGATCTTTCAAAAAATCTTAAACCAAATTCCAAAACAACGATTTACAAATGTTTTACGTATATGAGAAGTTCAAAAATGTATTTTTGGATTAAAAATTTGAAGAAAATCAAAAGGCACAAAAATTGGGATTTCACTCGAGAGTCAGCGCTTGGGCACGCACAGTTGGGCGCCCACTCTCAGGCAAAAACACCTATGTTTTAAGCACCTAGCTTTTGTTCCAAAATTTTTTTTGGGCGTTTGCGTGCCCAAGTGCCCACTCTCATGCAAAAACACCCATCTTTTAACCGCCCAACTTCTGTTCCAAAATTTTTTTGGGTACTCAGGCACCCGTTTGGCGCCTAAGCGCCTATTTTCGAACCCATCTTGATTTCGTAGACCCTATTTCATGACACGTAAGGTCCATATCCGATCTTTCTAATGTAATACGAGTTTTGAAATAAAAATCCTCTAGTCCATAGTCGAAATTCCGAATGCTTGATTGATACATTTGGCCTATTTGAATGTTATTTGATATTGACGGCCTATAAACGTTATGCCTCTTCGAATCAATTGAACGATTGAATGTCCCTTTTGTTTCTAAGCCTAAATAATTGATTGATTGTGGGCCTTAGGGAGTTTTTTGGGGACCGAACTTGCACAATATCGGATTGTCGACTAGGACCCTTGAAATCCCTAATTATTGGAGTTCGGATGGATTCTGGAGGTAGAATTCTGAAGAGCCATCCTGAGCACGTACGTCAGTTGTACTTTTTGATTGATTGAGCTCCTCGAGAGTTGGAGGGATAAGGTAAAATATTTATGTTGAAGATATAAGGGTGATAGACCTACCAAATAGTTTGTTTCAACCTATTGACTCGAATGTGATAAATATTTCTGATATATGTTTATATTGATCGTCTTGAATTATTTTCCAAATCATATTTTTGTCCTATTGATTGATATGCTCATTTTCCTTAAACCTCTTATTCTCATTCTTTTGCTATAAGTTTTACTGGGTCAATGGACTCATGACTCTATTTACCATGTAGGTTCTTGAAACTTGAACGAATGAATGATTGGAGCCTTATGATAGATTGTATAGTTTGCTTTGGAATTGTAATCTCCATTGTCTTTTGATTTAATTTATCACATTTGGAACTTATGGACTTAGTTTTGTTTTGGATCAGCCTCTTGTTTATGGACTTAAAGAAATGTATAGAATATCGGATTGTAATGATAGTATCGTATTTTGGAACTTGGACATGTAATGATATTTCTCAACTTTTGAGAGTTTTAGTTTGATTGGTTAAGTTGTATGTTTTCTGAATTGATTTTAGAACGTATTGGTTTTAGAATGTATAGAACGCGAGTGACGCACCTTGAGCTTTGAAGTGGAATGTTCCTGGGATTTCGGGGGCCGTCACAGATTCGTTCCAAAATCTCGAAGGGTCCCGTATATCTAAGGCTCAGTTTTCCAACTTTGCCCATTCTATGAATTCCTTTCTAGGGAGAAATTTTTTAAAAATACTCGATCTACTATACTGAACTCCAAATCTTTTCTACACTTATCGGCATAGCTTTTCTAGTGATCCTAAGCTGTTTTCATGTTCTTCTTGACGATTCAAACCTTATCTATAGCCTCTTGAATTATCTTAGGTCGCAATGCATTATTCTCTGAGCTTGTGGTGCCCTTGATCTCATCTATATCCCGATGAAGGGGTGATCTGCATTTCCTACCATATAATGCCTCGTATGGGGCCATTTGAATTGAGGCTTGGTAGCTATTATTATAAGCGAACTCTACCAGAGGTGGGTGCCTATCACAATTTTCTGAAAAATTCAAAACACATGCACATAGCATATCCTCCAGTGTTTGAATTGTCCTCTCCAACTATGCATCTGTCTAGGGTTGTGCAACAGTACTGAATAACAATTCTGTCCCTAGATGTCCTTGCAGGCTCTTCCATAATCTCGTTGTGAATTTGGGATCTCTGTCGGAGATAATACTTTGAGGAATCCCATGTAATCATATGATCTCCCATACATAAATCTCAGCGAGCTTCTTAACATTATACTGGGTCTTAACCGGCAGAAAATGTGCCGATTTGGTAAGTCTATTTACCACAACCCAAATACTATTACATCAGCCTCACACCACAGGTAGACCTGTCACGAAATTCATCGTGATATGTTCCCATTTCTAACTTGGAATTGGGAGCGGCCGTAACTTCCCAAACGGTCTCTGGTGTTCTGCTTTTACCAGTTGGTAGGTCAGACATTTCTGAGCATATTCACTTACATCCTTCTTCATTCATCCCCACCAGAATTTTTGTTTCAGGTCTTTGTACATCTTTGTTCCTCCTGGATGTAACGAATACTTTGTCTGATGTGTTGCAGATAGCACTTTTTTCCTTATTCATTCAGGAACAACAATCCGATTCCTGAATCATAATAACCCATCATTGTCGATCCTAAATTCAGGTTTCAACTCAGTTTTTAATTTGTAAACCCAATCATCTTCCTTTTGGGCTCTTAGGATCTCACTGTACATTTCCAGGTAGATGCTCATGCTTACTAACCTTCCCTTGCGACTTGGAGCATCTGCAACAACATTTGCTTTTCCTGGATGATAGCTGAGAGTGAAGTCATAATCCTCTAGGAATTTCATCCATCATCGTTGTCTTAGATTCAGGTTCTTTTGGCTAAAGATATACTTTAAGCTCTTATGGTCCGTGAATACTTCTACCTTAACTTCATATAGGTAGTGACGCCACTTTGCTAGAGCAAAGACTACTGCTGTTAGCTCTAAATCATAAGTAGGGTAGTTTACCTCATGATTTTTCAGCTTTCGTGATGCATAAGCAATCACTTTGCCATGCTGCATCAGCACACAGTCTAATCCTTCTTTCGAGGCATTTGTATACACAGTGAACTCTTTTGATCCATCAGGAAGTGCGAGTACTGAAGCTATCGTCAATCTGTTCTTTAACTCTGAAAAACTCTCCTCACACTATTTGTTCCAAACCAATCTCCGATCCTTCTGGGTCAGTTTGGTGAGTGGTCCAGCTTGCTTGGAGAAATTTTGAATAAATTTTCGATAATATCCAGATAACCTAAGAAAACTCCTCACCTCAGTGACCGTTGCAGGTCTTTTCCATTTTAGGACCTCTTCAACCTTTTCTGGGTTCACTTCTAATCCATTCTTTGATATAATATGACCAAAAAAAGTCACCTTATTAAGCCAAAATTCACACTTACTGAATTTGGCATATAACTTGTGCTCCTTCAAAGTCTGAAGAACAACTCTCTAGTGTCCTTCGTGCTCCTGTTCAGTTTTGGAATAAACCAGAATATCATAAATAAAAATTACGACAAAGTTATCGAGGTATGGGCGAAACACTCGATACATCAGGTCCATAAACGCCACAGGAGCATTGGTTAGTCCAAAGGGCATGATAACAAATTCAAAATGCCCATATCGGGAATTAAACACAGTCTTAGAAATATCTGCTTCCTATATCTTTAACTGATAGTATTCCTGTCTTAAATCCAGTTTTGAATAGATAGCTGCTCCCTGAAGATGATCTAACAACTCATCTATATGGGGTAAAGGATACTTATTCTTGATGGTCACTTTATTCAATTCTCTGTAGTCAATGCACATCTTAAGTGAACAATGTTTCTTCTTCACAAATAGGACCGGAGCTCCCTAAGGCGAAAAGCTTGATTTTATAAAATTCTTGTCCAGCAGTTCTTGCAATTGTTCCTTGAGCTCTTTCAATTCTGTTGGTGCCATTCTACAGGGAGTCTTAGAGAATGGCGCTACCCCAGGGATCGTTTCAATCACGAATTGAATCTCTCGATCCGGGAGTAGTGAGTTCAACTCTTTAGGGAATACCTCAGGAAATTCTTTAACCAGCTTAACATCCTTCAATTTGATCTTGTCTTGAGGTTTATTTATCAGATAGGTAAGAAATCTTTGTCCGCCTCTCTTAATTATCTTCCTAGCCTTTACTGCTGAAATGATGGGTATACCACCATTTGCATTTGTACTTAAGGTACCAATTTCTACTCCAGTACCTAATTTGACTGTTTTGGCATAGCAATCAACTACTACTTGATATATAAATAGCCAATCCATTCCTAAGATAAGGTCGTAGCCTTGGATTGGTAATTCTATCAAGTCAGCGCTAAAGTTCTGATTTTCAATAACTACAAGGCACTCAGGATGTCTAATCCTAGTCTCATAACATCCCCCTACAGAAGTGTGAATTTCATAGAAGATGTTCATATTTTCATATGGCAAGCCTAGTTTCTTAGCACAATCAAGAGAAATAAAAGAATACGTAGCACCAGGATCAAAGAGAGCTTTATAAATAAAATTCTGAATAAGAACCTTACCTTCAACCACCTAGGTAGGGTCTGTGCCTTCTTCTCCCGTCAAAGCATATGCTCTCGCTTTGACCTGGGACATTCAGTTGTTCCCTGCTGCTGGTTTTGTGTCCCTGCATTCTACTCTTCTTATTCTTTGGGCAACTTTAATGGTGTGCTGATCACTCTTGCAGACGAAACATCTGCCTAACTTATTCCAGTACTTCTCTTAAGTGTGATTCGTGCAACCACAATGCCCACATTTCTCCTTCCCTTGAGTGACTGGTGCTTTTCCTTTATCTGTCGATGCAGATGTATTTCCAGTTTTGGGCTTTTTATTAAAATAACCCTTCTTTCCCTTATCCGAGTCCGACTTGCCCATCCATTTGTCCTTTTTCTTATCACTAATCTTATGGAGTTCTTGAAATTTCGCTTCTAACTCCATCGTCGTTTTCACAGCACTATCATAGTCCTAGGGCCTATTGATAGCTACAGCTCTCCTTAAATCCAGTTTCAGGACCTCGATGAACTTCTTGGGCTTTCTTTCCTCATCCGCCAATACGTGCGGAGCATATTATATCAGCCGATTGAATTCGGCCTCATACTTGGCTACAATCAGAGATCTTTGAATTAACCTCATGAATTCCTTCTATTGCAGGTCCCGGACTACTTGCGGAATAAATTTTCTTAAGAACTCCTCCCTGAATCGTTCCCAAAAGCTTTCAACTTCATCTCTCTCCCATTTCCTTTCAATAATTGCCTACCAATGGCAGGCTACCTCGTCAAACAAATATGTGGCATACTTAACCTTCTACACATCTGTGTAATTCAATACTCGAAAAATCTTCTGAATCGCAAATAACCAC
>JACFYI010003714.1:56344-67973 GCA_014898755.1 Handroanthus guayacan
TATTAAATTAGGATAGTTAGCAGTCACTATTCGTAAATAGGTAGATGTAACGTATATAGGGATCCCCCTCGTGTAGGTGGGTAGGTCAAACTTCTCTATTTCCTTGTTAATGCACTACTTCCTTTTCTTTATCTAAGTCCCTTCTCCTTCTTATTCATGCGCTCATTTTCTTATTATCAAGGATTGTCATCACCAGGTTGAGTCTCTCTCATCGGTAGCTGCTTTGACTTTCTATTTACCCCTGTTGTCCCACTGGGAACTCCGTCGTAATTTGAGGACTCAATTGAGTAACCATCATTTTCTGCAATGCCAACAACTCCAGCCTCTATTTCACCAAGAGGTATAACCTTAGATTAAGTAGCAAGGTCTCCCTACTTCCCTCTATCTAGTCTTTGTCCTAATCTTTGCATGGATTGTAGAGATCCTTTTGTTATTTTGCTCTCGGGGGGTAACAGAGTCTATAGAATACTAATTTATTTTTTTCGCTTTTGTAACAAAGTTGCCATTCTAATTGATAACTCTAGAGACTCCTCTATCTTTGATCTTTATATTATAGCAATTTCTTCAAGACTTTCAAATATAGCTTAGTCAAGCTCTTGCCCCGAAAGCAACCTCCATAAGATCTTTCTCTTGGTGTGGGGATTTAGGGAAAGACTTCAGCGACTCCGCCCCTATGGTGGTATCAAGTGCTTGGAAACCCTCATGCCGTTCTGTGGATAAAGTCTTTCTCTCATAGACTACTTTCTTAGTTTTGCCTACCAGGGACCTTCGCTCCAGGTCCCTAGCTTTTCTCTCATAATCTTGCACAATGAAGCACCCCGAACTAGAGCCTCTGCCCCTAGAACAGATTTCCACTAAAATGATAGCACAGAAAGTAACATCTTTTTACTAACATAATATTTAACAGTACAATCTTTTGCAATACAAACTTTCAAAGTTTTTTTTTAATTTATCAAAAAAAAAAATTCAAAGTTTATAGTGAAAGTACGTAGAATCTTAACCTGTAATATATATATTTTGGAAACGCAAGTTTACAGAACCTAGTAAAATTTATGATCTAAGGAAAGGATGGAAAGATAGAAGAAACATTGCTATGTAATAAAGAATCATGGCTGAACTAGTTATTTGGTGAATCTGTCACCCTTATAACTTTGATAAAATAACAATCTTTATTTCTTCACAATTCCACCTTGGGTGGCCGCTCAAGAGGCACAACAATGTTGACACGGTCGACAGCGTGTCAGAGTATTAGACTCTTGGTATACCTAACTTCCAGACAATTGCGAGACCAATGAAAAAGGGGAGAAATTTGGCAAGAAATCGTTGATGGCCCAATGCCGCCCAACTCTCAATACCAAAGCTCTCTAGGATCCAACAATCAATATTATTCAAGTTTCAAATCAAAGGAACAAATATATTCAAGATAATCAAGACAATATTTGCGACAATCAATCGATAACCAATGCTTAGGGGATGAGTTCATCAATAATTGTTTAGGATCATCAATAAGAGGACATAGAAGCTTAAAAGAGTTAAAAAGGCAAAGTTTGAAGATTTAGTTTTTGAAAAGGGCGAAAATTTGAGATTTTATAAAATATTCTAAGTTAAGAAAATCATTTCTTTGAGGTACATAAATATTTTGAAAATTTGAGATGAAATTGCAAATAAAAGTGAATTCTAGGATGCCTAAGCTCACTAGGGTTTATGTAGAAATGAACAAAAGAAGAGATCATGAATTCAAGAGGCAAAATTCACATACGATGATAGAATTGATGAATTACAAAAAATCAATAGAAAGTAATCATAAATTTTACCTAATATTTTCTTCAAGGATTTCTCTAAACTTTTCAAGATGGTCTTGCCCCTTTCCTTCTTCTTGAACTCCAAATTTGATTTTGTGAAAGATTTAAAGAGATTCTTGGCTAATTAGGATTTCTCCAATTGTGCAAACCTTACATGGAAGGTAGGGATCTTGCCAACTAAGGTGTTGAATTGTAAAGTCTCAAAATATAGGATAAGGTAGGTGCAATTTGGACCAATGAAATTTGCCCACCAATGTTTTGATTATAAAGTCTAAGGATATAGGATAAAGTAGCAAAAATATGGTCCAATAATAGCCTTTCAAAGTAAAGTGCAAGTGGATAAATAGGAAGATGCCATTTTCATGGATGTGATTGTACAAGTTTGGGAAAATTTCAATTGTGCCATGGCGTACGTATATATGGCCAAAAGTTCGATTTAAAAAAGAACGAAATTTTGAAAAGTTTCTTGAAAATTTGAGGAAAAATCTAGGATGTAAAAGTTTTGGAAAATTTTGGGGTTTAAAGAGAAGTAAAGGATTTTGTATAATAAATTTCATGGATGAGTGTAACAAATTTAACGTGATGAGATAACTTTAAAAAAAAATTGTACAACAGGTATTTTGTGGAAAAGATGTTTTAGATGAAAAGAAAAAAAATTTATTAATGGATTTGGAGATTTTTTACGGGTCATTACACTTTACCCCCAGAAGAATCTCGTCCTCAGATTCTATCTTAACATAAAATAGGTTAGGCCAAATTTCTAGGCCTTATGATACATATATATATACACATATAACTCTAACTTGTTAGTTGAAAAGGTAAAGGTATTTCTTGCGCATCTCATCTTCACGTTCCTATGTAGCTTCCTCAACTCTCTGATTTCTCCAAAGGACCTTGACTTGAGAAATTTTCTTATTTTTGAGCTCCTAAATCTGATGATCAAGGATTTGTACCAGTTGTTCGATGTAGGAAAGATCACTCTGGATAGGCAATTCGTTGTAGTTGACTACATGAATTGGATCAGGGTGACATTTTTGTAACTGGGAGAAGTGAAACACATTATGTATTCTAGTATGATTCGATAGTAAATCTAACTTGTATGCAATAGGACCTACTCGTTCTAAGATTTCAAATGGACCTGTGAATCGAGGAGTTAATTGTCCATGTTTCCCCATTCTTTTGATTCTTTTTCGTGGTGCAATTTTCAAAATCACTTGGTCTCCTACTGCAAATTCCAAATCTTTTCGTCGCTTATTAGCATAACTTTTCTAACGATCTTGAGTTGAGTTGTCTTCATATTCTATTTAATGATTCGCACTTTTTCAATCGCATCCTGTTTAAGTTCTGGCCTCAAGCTTTCTTGTTTATCTTCTGCAGTGGTTTTAACTTCATCTAGATCCCAATGAAGCGGAGATTGACATTTTCTGCCATCAAGCGCTTCATATAGAGCCATTTGAATAGAGGGTTAATAGCTATTGTTGTATACAAATTCTATAAAAGGGAAATATCTATCTCAGCTCCTTTGAAAGTTTAAAATACATGCAATTAACATGTCCTCCAGTATTTGAATTATTCTTTTAGACTCACCATTGGTTTGGGGATGAGCTGCAGTACTAAAGTGTAATTTGCTCCCCAAATGTTTCTGTAAACTTTTCCAAAGTAGTGAAGTGAACTTTGGGTGATACAATGCTTTATGGGACTTTCCTTGATATAAATTTCTGCTAGTTTCTCCACATTATAATTGAGCTGACTTAGTGAGTCGATCCGTTACAACCCAAATACTGTCATAACCTCCTCTAATTGTTGGTAGCCATACTACAAAATCCATTGTAATCCGATACCACCTCCAACTTGGGATTGGAAGTGGTTGCAATAATCCAGCGGGTCTTTGATGTTCGGCTTTGACCAGCTGACAGGTAAGATATTTCTATACATAGTTTGCCATATCACATTAAATTCTTTTCCACCAGAACTTATGTTTTAGTTCCTCCCGAAATGCATCGCATACTTTGCATTGTGGGCTTCAGATAGCACTTTTTCCTGAAGTTCTTTAGGAACATATATCCATCCTTTAAACTTTATCATTCCATTTTCATCGATCTGAAGTCAACATTTTTTGCAGGATCCTTTTTTAGCTTCTAAGCCCATTCATCATTTTCTTGAACCTTTTGGATAGCGGCATATAATTTCGGTTGTATGATTATTCCGGCTATCTTTACTTTTTGGCTTAAAGCATCTGCCACTGGATTAGCTTTTTTAGGGTGGTCGATGATTGTAAAATTGTAATCTTCAAGAAATTTCATCCACCTTCATTGCCTTAAATTTAAATTCTTCTTACTGAAAATGTATTTGAGACTTTTGTGGTCAGTGTAGACTTTCACTTTAGCTCCATATAAGTAATGTCACCATTTGTTAGGGTGAATACCACAGCCGCCAACTCTAAATCATAAGTCAGGTAGTTTAGCTCATATGGCTTGAGTTCTCTTGAAGCATAAGTGATTACTCATCCTTTTTGCATTAATACACACCCCAATCCTTCTTTGGATGCGTCGGTATACATATAGAATTCTCCCAAATCATCAGGTAATGTTAGAACGGGTGCAGAAGTCTATCTTTTCTTAAGTTTTGTGAAACTTTGCTCACATCGTTCATCCCATTCAAAACATTAATCCTTCTGGGTTAATTTTGTAAGAGGTCTTGCTATCTTGGAGAAGTTCTGCATAAATTTTCAATAGTATCCAGCCAATCCTAAAAAGCTTCGCACTTTAGTAACATTTTTAGGCCTTTTCCAATTAATGACTACTTCAATTTTTCTAGGATCAACTTCAAGACCATTTTGTGAAACTATATGACCCAAAAACGTCACCTTTTCTAGTCAAAATTCACACTTACTGAATTTGGCATATAAATGGTGATTTTTTTAAGGTTTTTAGTACTATTCTCAAGTGTTCTTCATGTTCTTCTTTCGTTTTAGAATATACTAGAATATCATCAATAAAAATCACCACAAAACAATCTAAATAAGGTCGAAATATTTGATGCATTAGATCCATGAATGCAGTAGGTGCATTTGTTCATCCAAAGGGCATTACAACAAATTCCAAATGTCCGTAATGAGAATTGAATACAGTTTTAGGAATATCTGCCTCCTGTATTTTCAACTGATAATATCCCTGTCATAAATCCAACTTAGAATATACTGCTGATCCTTGTAAATGACCAAACAACTCATCAATATGCAGTAAAGGATATTTATTCTTGATGTTCATCTTATTCAATTCTCTAATTATTCCTTCAATTCTAGCACACCCCAAGGTGAAGTGTTGGGTCATATAAATTCTTTCTTCAGTAACTCCTGTAATTATTCCTTCAATTCTATTGGGGCCATTCTATCTAGAGTTTTTGAGAAAGGCTTAGCTTCTAGATGAGTTTCAATTACAAATTCTATTTCTCAATATGGAGGAAGTGAGTTTAATTCTTTGGAAAACACCTTAACAAATTCATTAATACCTTCACGTCTTCTAATTTCAGCTTATCATGGGGCTTATTTATCAAAGAAGGTAAGAATCCTTGTTCTCCCTTTTTTAAAGCTTTCTTAGCTTTGGCTGAGGAAATAATAGCTTATTTGATACAGCTTAAATTTTCCTTATTTTTATTTTCCACTACATCTCCCAATCTAATGGTTTTGGCAAAACAATCGACCATTACTTGATGTCGGTATAACTAATCCATTCCTAAGATGGACCATATTCTTGGATTGGTAATTCTATAAGATTGGCAAGATACTCTTTATTTTCTATGGTCACAGGGTAGTTTCTATATCTAACATAAGTAGCACTACATATCTCCATCGGTGAACAGACTTTAATTTCATCTTAGAGGCACAAGTAGTGGATATAAATGAATGAGTAGCGTCAAGATCAAACAAAACCTTGTAGACAAAGTTATAGATTAAAGCCTTACCTTCAACAGCATCAGTAGCTTCGGGATTATCCTTACTAGTAAGAGCATAGGCTCTGGCTTTCACAGGGGGTCTTTTATCCAGATCGAGTTACTACTGCTTTGGTGTCCCTAGATTCACATTACAATTCTTAGGACAGTTTCCAATCATGTGCTGGGAATATCCACAAATTAAGCATTTTTCCTTGTTTCATCTAACACTGATCTTCTATATGCAAAAGTCATCCACAATAACTATACCTTTTTCTTGCAGTAGCCGATGGAACGTTTGGAGCTTTGCCTTTATTCAAATTTGAAGAGTTGGAATTTACAGGAACATTCATCATCCTTCTTTCTTAAAAGGATTTTTTTGAATCTATTCTTCCTTTTCCTTTTCTCCATTCATCATCTAACTTTTGAAGTTCTCAAAATTCGTCTTCAATTTCCATAGCCTTTTCTATAGTTCGACTATAGTTTGGAAGATCAGAAGAGACTAAGGCTCCCCAAAGCTCTGGTTTTAATCCTTCTATAAATTTTCTTGCTCTCCTTCTCTTATCACCGAGGACATGAGGAGCATACTGAATAGGGTCATAATCTACCACAGTCATGGTTCCTTGAATGAAATTCATAAATTCTCATTCCTTTGTGTCTTGAACCACTTGCGAAATAAGTTTGCGTAGGAATTCTATTTTGAAAGCTTCCCATGTCCAATTTATCACCAATAACCAGCTGTATCTTTTGGCAGAATGGTAGCATATTTTACTTCTTGTTGTTCCGAGTAATTAAGAATTCGAAATATCTTTCCAATCTTCTGAATCTAGGATTCTACTTTACGGTCATCTGGCTCGCCTTTAAATCTGGGTGGATTAAAGTGAAGAAATCTAGTCAAAGTCTTGTCTTCCATTTCATGAATCTCTTTTCCCAGATTTCCAGCATTTGACCAGTGTTGGCAAAATTCCATAAATGGTTGCCACATGTTGAACATGTGTTCAGCAGCTAGCATATTTGGCCGGGTGGGTGCTGGTGGCACATCTTATGGTATTTCATTATTTCCATTGGTTAGGTTGTTAGATCTACTAGGATGTTCTTGTTAAGGATGCCCCCATTTTCTCAATTGATTATTTTGAGACTGAGTCCTTTTTGGGGCCATATCGCTCTGAAGCCATAGTTATTAAAAAACGTATCGTTCCACTACATAAAAGGTTCTGTACACATAAGTTATCATAACATAGTAAGGTTAGATATTAGCAGTATATGTCTAAGGTTAGTTGTACTACATTAGTATTCTTTTCTAGTTCTACCCTTTTCTACGTACTTATGTCATATTCCTATGCACAGTCATACTAATATATCCTAGCTTTGTTTGGTATGGTATCTGAATTTTCTTCAGGTTCTTCTTCTTCCTCCTCTTCCTTATCTAATCCTCTGAGTGGCCTAGGCTAGGTACTTGCATCCTTGCTGTTTGTGGAATCATCAAATAGGAGCTTCCTAATTTTGAACTTCTTCAACTATGGGGGTCAATGGAGCCAGATTTGGCTGAACTTCTATGACAGGTATTTCCAACTAAAGTTCCGATTGCTGAAATATCTCATCACCCAAATCTAACCTTGGTGTCTCAAAATATTCTTGAAAATTTCTAGCCATTTTGGTTGCTCTAAGTTATTGCTGAAGCTCGCATTTACATACTCCTGAGCCAACCACTCAGTATTTCTCATCTTTTTAGATATTTTTTTATTGATTCCTCGTACTGATCTCGAACTCCGCGAACCATATGATCAATAAACAAACCATCTTGAATGGCTTGATCTCTAAATTCCACGAGCTAATCAAGGAAGTAAGCCATTGGCTATCCGGCATGAACGGTCTAAAAAAGAAGAAGTGATGGTGGACGTTTAGTCTCAATGGTGGAAAACCTTCTTGTTCTAAAGGCATGGCTCTCCTGCATCTTATTATACTACTTTGTAGAGGAAGTCAGTTGTGAATCTCAGTATAACTTTGTTACCTTAGCCTGGAAAACAGCCTAGGAAACTAGGCCTCCTTCTATCCTGATATTGAGCCAAGCCTAGCATCCTTGATTGTGTTACGGATTCAGTTTCTCAAGAACAATCAAACAGTTTATAGCTCTAATTGTGTGATTGGCTATTAGGACAATGAGGACAATAGAGAGTCATCTAGCCCAGTCCTGTTCTTTCGTCCTAGTATTCTAATTGTTTTCACCGAGCTAGTGAATCTAAGGTCTTTCATTTTGTGGTTAGGCCTCTTTCTTTGTTGCCTCTACGTTTCATAAGGATCGAAGTTGTCCTGGCCCTTTCTTAGGCATTTTAGCTATATGCTATTATTCCCCTTCAAGCAGCTAGTATCTAAATTTTAGTATCATATATTTCCAAAGATAGAGAGTATGCTAAAAAAAAATTTCTTCTAGGGGTAGAGCACTCTATGAGAAGGTAGTGTGCCCCCCATACTGAGCTAAGATCCACTCTTTAAATTAGCTATAGTAGCTATAACAAGAGAAGAGGGAAATTAGATCGATCAGTTCCTCTAGCTTTACTCTTGCTAGGCAAAAAGAGAAGACGGATATTACTATTCTCTTAGTGGAATACGTACTAACACTTCTTACTTCCACACACTTGAAATTTACTTGCTTTTAGCATTATAAAGAGAAGACCGAACTTTAGCCTTTCCGATCGTCTTTTCCTTTGTCAGCCTTCTCATTCGCTTAGGGGACCCCATGGAGGGTGTGGAACGTGGGTTCTCCGCTCTGGGAAGTTGCGTTGTAGCGCGTTTGGAAGCGAATGATAAGCTATACCACCAGGATGGACGGAGTTCAGGATTTCTCCTTGCTTGTAAGCGCGGTCGGGAAGGAAAGGAGTAGGCTTAGAACCAGCTTAAGTAAGGTTTGCTATCTTTTTCGAGTGCACTAAGTAAAGTAGCTAGTTAACCTTACCGAGGCTAGCAGCTATGATGAACCCAGTTCTGTAGTAGAACGATGTGTAGATAGATGGATCGAAGTAAGCGGTGCTACAGGTTGAATAAGAGCTGCTAGTGCTTCATACCTTACTGGACAAGGAAGGAAAGGTGCTCCGCCTTCTTACCCTAACCTAAAAGGCGGATCTGTGGGAGTACTTTCTTTCATTTTTATTGCCAGGAACATTCACAACCTACTTGAGAGATTCCTAGTTGTCCTGAGAAAATCTCAGTTGTTCTAGAAAAGGTGCTTGGAGGTGCTTTTTGATTGAATGAAAGGGATGACCAGCAGATGATAGCAAGGCTAAACAGATTCGAGATTCTCGATCAGATGAGCGGACAGGGAAAGCACGTACTACCAGAAGAGTAGACCTCAGAGCGATTGATTCCCAGTGCTTGAATGAAATTGGAGCCTTCCTTCACTCCTGAACTAGACTCAACGGAGTACGCCTATGATAGGATCCTGTTACTAAGGAAAGAACTCTAATAGACTGACTTTCGATCTAAATCAAGTGAAATTCTAGTCGAAAAGAAAGTCTATTTGAGATATTCTTGTCCATCTATAAGAGAGCTTGAACACGCCTCTGAGAGCAAAATAGTTGAATGAATCTCTGCTGCCTTATCCGATCCCGCTAGCAATCCATAAGAACTGGTGGCGCTCTCTCTCCTCAGTCTCTGGTCTCGATTGTGGGTGGGAAAAGAGTTCTTTGCCTGCTACTGGTTTGCTCTATCATCCTGGAAAAAATCACTCTGAAAACTTGCCCCCCGGCGTGGCTTTCTAACCGGATTACTACTTTTTCTTGATTAGGAGATTCATCTGGCTTACCTTCTTAGTTAGGACATTCAGGTGCAAAGGCAGGCCTTTGTCATGGTGATCTTGGTTGGGTTGCTTCCGTGATAAGGGAGGAGGGGACTGGTGAGGCGTGCGTATGCTGCTCAAAAAGAAAGCTCCACTCGACCACTAAATGGGAAAAAATAAGATTTTGTCTCGCTTCTTCCATGAATGTGGAACTGAACTATACAAGCTGATAAAGGGTCAGAGCGTGGAAAAAGTGTGGTAAGGGGATGGGCGGCGCTCCTTACCGAATGTATCATAAGGTCGAGGATTTCTAAGCCTTAAGGCAGATACCCAACCACTCTTAGATAGCTTTAAAGAAGAGGTTGGAGGTTAGCTCCTTAACTTCAAATGGTATTTATCCAACGTCGTGAAAGTGTCACCTTTCAAGAGTAGAAGGAAGCGGATATAGCGGAGGTTATTGCCATTCTTGCTTCTCCTCTTCTTCTTCTATCTAAGGACAAGGCGGAAGATAAGGCCAGTGCTTGCTTCTAGGCTTCTTCCTTCTAGTCGAGGTGAAAGCTTTCAAAGAGCTGAGTCGTACCCAAAATCGAGTCAGCAAATAAACTACCTCCCTGAACTAGCTTTAGACTAGGCAAAAGAGTACGCAACTGAAGAGACAGCGCTAAGAGTGATGGCTATTGATTGAGACCTAGCCTCGGGGCACTTACTTGATTAGAGTAGGGAACCCGGTTCAGGCAGAGTGCAAGTGCCACGCTAATCCTAGTCCAAACCAAATACGACTGCCTACGCCTTTAAGCCACGCCCTTAGAGGAATCCTTGTGAACAGCTGGTTCACTGTAGGCTATATTTTAGTTAGATAGGTCCGTTGGGATTCTCCTGTGAGAAACTGTCTCTAATTCACTCCATCCCTCATCTACTACTCATGCGTACAATGATTTTTGTGGAGGATTGATAGAACTCAGTTCTCTTCCTTGGAAGTGGGGCTGTTGATACCTTGTTATCGCTCTTCTTTCTTTCCTGTGCGCGCTACCTATAATAGAATAAGGAATCGACTTCTTTCTTTTGTGAATCTGTCCTCTCTTGCAAGAGCCGATTTGTTCACAGACGATTATTTTCTTAAACTTACTTAGATTCGAGCTATGCCCTGAGTGAGGTATAAAGGTTTAAAACCGTTAGCAAGGCTACTTCCCGCTATTGTTCTTGTTCGAGAACAATGGGAAGCCCGTATTATGGTTATTTCGGAGGTAACTGAAAATCCTAAAGTGGCACAAACTTGCTTTTGTCTTCTATTCGGGGAATTGAATTACTAGTTTAAAGGATAAGCAACAAGTCCAGTGTCAGTCTTTATTCATGGGATAGGCTATCAATTCGGTTCCGTAGTTCGAAACATTTCCTTTGATGTGGCAAGCAAGTAAATAGTTAAGATATATATAATAGAGAATAGGGCGTTAAGCTAGTCGAAGTTGTGCCTAATGCTTAATTACCTAATAGGAAGAAAGGACACTTTGAATAGAAGGATCGTTATCAGTGCCCGTACTAGCGTTATAGGTCGTTGGAAGAAAGGTATAATGTTTGCATCGTCGCCAGCGAATTCCGTCCAGTAAAGGAAGTCAGTTCGCTAGCTGTCCAAGGGGCAAAGAGTAGCATTCCGATCTCTCTTGAAAGCAATCAAGCGTGAGAAGCAGGATCCGTTCACAGCTTTTAGCCCTTTCACTTAATCAGTTCCTCCTTCTCTCCGGATTCTCGTATAAAGAAGCAATTACATAACAGAAGAGGTGACTTAGCTTTCCCTAGTTAGGGGCACACAAATGAGAGATTGGAGAATAGATTCATTTCACCGATGCTTCGTTCTCGACCGGGACTGATTTTCCTATAGATATCGGCGAGATAGATCTCAAGGAAGCTTTGAACTACTTCCACGCAAGGAAAGACTAATCGATAGTACTACCGATGGTAGGGAAAGCTTTTCTTGCTAATCAGGTGCTATCATCGTATTATAATGATTATTCCGACGTCAGAGCAGACGGGACTACCAATCCCAGAGTGAATTAACCTTGTCTGCACTACCATCTTAGTTTATTAGACCTTGGGGAATTGGCTAGTTACCTTCACACCGCGTGGCAGC
>JACFYI010003714.1:98861-110797 GCA_014898755.1 Handroanthus guayacan
AGTTGCTATTTTAAATTTCAGGGGGGGCTTAGTGCTATTTTGGAATAACACAAGAGGGTAATATGCAATTCACTCTTTATTAATATGACCAAAGTTGTAGAGACAGTTTTGGAAGAATTTGCAGTGAATCACTAAAATGCTGTGAGTACCTAAAAACAAGACGAGGATATAGTTAGAAAGATTTAGATTCTGGGTTTTCACATGTCATCTATTTCTTAAGTAAAAAAAGAATAAACTATTAATAATACCACTTTCTTTTTCCACACAAATATATGTTGTTCCAACACAAAGGCTAATGGTTTCACTCGCAGTAGGCAATGAGCATGAATTTTTTATTTTAGATAGAAAAGCAATCAATTTAACTCCAATTGCCTGCCAACAAAACAAAAGAGAAGCATCATGTCCCTACACAAGTTTCAATTCCACATAAAGCAAAATCATTGGTTTATTAGAACCCACATCAATTTAATCAATAAATTAGAAAACCATCTCAGTCTTAGGATAAAAACAACAAGAACAAGAAAATCAAAGCAGATAAATCCCATGACAATGAAAACAACGAGCTTTTCTTGGTCTCTGCATTTTTGTTCTTCAATGAGATAAAGACGCATAGAATGAATATGAGAATGTTCATCTTCCTCATAGCCTGCCATTTCAAGGATTGAAATTGGCATCTTCTCTTGTTGTGGTTTCTTTCACTTAATTATTTGATTAGTTCTTATCTTTCCTCTCTCTCTCTCTCTCTCTCTCTCTCTCTCTCTCTCTCTCTCTCTCTCTCTCTCTCTTATCCCAAAGAAAACCACCCACAAGAACCAGAGAGAGTAGTGAGTTGTAGAGTTTCTTAACTAAATTGTGGGAAAGTGATGGGAAACGGGACACTAAAAGGACCAAAGTGCCATTGGAACTGAAAGTTTGTTGTAGGGGTTTGAGAGTTTCAACTTCTGAAGGGATGAGATAAGAATGCCCTTGATTCTGGTGGCCAATTTAGGTTGATCCTAGCTGTTGATTACATATGCTTGAAGATGAGACCATCACGTGCATGGGGCCTATAGTGAATGGACAAGATTCTATCTAAGTTATTGATATCATTTATCCTAGCCTATCTTTTTGATGTGCTATTACTAAAATTACCTGCCTAGCTCCCATAAAGAACTACGTTGCTTCAACACATGATTCCAAAAATAGCCTAAAATTGAGCATTAGCTATATAAACACTACCCTAACGAGTGGGAAAAGAGATCATGGTATCAATGTGGATGAAAGCTAGAGATGGGAGCGAGAGAAGATGAGTGTAACGAAGCTTGAAATAAAAAGACAAAGCTCCATCGATAGCTGCACAGAGAAATCCCTGCACAAGAGAAAGATTTTGACGAGTCCGGACATGAAAGAACAAAAACATCTTAGTTAGGATAGTGAACTATTAGTTTGAGTTTAGCGGTGGAACTCTTTTTATCTAACTAAGTGATAGGGCTCCATTCCATATAAAGTTTATCATGACGAAGGTGGCAATTCATTCAATTAAGAGGTTCAATGGCTTTTGAAACCCTCCTCATTTAGATTCCTACTCCTGCATTGGTAGTTAGAACATCAGTCCAATCCTTTCTTTATTACTTGAAAGGAAGTTTTATTGGGCACTTTCAGGATTTCATTCTTCTTGTCGGCTACTCATTCTTAGTTTTGAGTAGGCATTTGGGACTAGGAATTCTAGCGAAGAAAAGGAAAGAATAACGATTTTGACTCAGTCCCTAGATCGAGGAGCAAATCGATGTACACAGCTTGAAAAGGAATCAAACGTGAGCCTTGCACTGACCAAATTGACCATTTTCACCAACTTTTTCTTTGATCTCCAGCCTTTCGACATATGGTCAACCCTTGAGCAGAGAGGTTGAAAATCTAGGATGAATAAGAAACTTCATATGCAGCACCACTAGCTCATCTATAGCGAGCCCCAAACATTCATACCATAGCACACTTTGCGAACATGAAAGGAACCAGGGGATTAAATAAACCAAGATCATTCTGCATGAAAACTAATTGCAATGAAAGATATCTAAACTTAAGGCTGATATAATCATATAGAACTTCTGGACATCCAATACATATAGAAAGCAGAAAAAAAAAAGCCACAGGTAGCCAATCACCGGCCTATGTTTAAGGTGGGATCTATACTTGACTTCAAATTGAGCTTCTCAATTCGTTAGAGTGAACCCTCTTCAACCATTAAGAGATTTTCCCAAGCTCAAACTAGACCATGGAACTAGCTTGATGAACTTCGTTCAATCTACATGCATAGTGAATCCTTTCTCTTTACTTGAATTCGCATAGAAAGTTTAGTATTAGGTTTAGAACTCTTAAATTAAGATGAGTGGGAACTCCGACATTGCCTTGCTTATGCTTTTTTATTGAAGCACACCTTGACTAATGCTAGTAAACAGCTATACCAACATTTTCATTCCAAATTGAAAGCCCAAATCAAATAGAAAATTTATCACAAGATCGCTGAGCTAAAAAATAAAGGATTCGATGGTGAAAGATAAAGCAGAGATTTGAGCATGTCACTCACTATGGTGAAAGTATCTTTTCCGTGGTTTACTTATTCGTAACTACCAAGGTGATACAAGAAAATACGAGTTATGCACATTCATTCAATCTAGATCTCTTCCGAGGAGCAAAAGCCAGTTCCTCACTCATTCTCCTTTCTCTTTCTCAGTGTCAGTGCAAGTCATTTCATGAGGAGCAGTCCTTCTATACGTCTAAAGCAAGGGAATAAGTGAGCCTTGTAGCCAAGGCGATCCATCTCTAGAACTACTGAGATTTGTTTTTCTGACAAGACAGTTCTCATCAATTTCATTCCATAATCTATTTTTGGAATTTCATTGAGAGAGACCTAAAGCGAGTGATCCTATGAAGAGTGATATTAGCAAAGCAAGTTCTTTACTTAACTAGATCCTTCTATCCCTTCTACAACTTTTGGACTGGACATGCAATTGCTAAATCGAGATGAGTTTGATGCTTTGGGTTTGTGAAGTGAGCTCTTATATTCTGAGAAAGAAAATTTTAACCAGTGGTTTGTACCTCTAAGGAAATGTAGGTCGCCTATCATCTGGGGATGTAATCTGGTCAGATTACTTTAGTATTTGAACTGCGTTAGCTGATCCATGGGTAGAACCCCCCTTTCCACTTTTGGTAAGAATCTCCCACTAGAATTTGTCACCATAGGAAAGAGTTGGAATTGCTCTCCTTTCCATGCGCCTTTACTACTCTACTAGAAGGTAGTTTTAACTCATTTATATGAGCTGTTGGTTGGAATTGAGGGGCTGGATTAGTAATTACCCTCCTATTTTAGCCTAATACTTAAACTTCTTGTCTAGAACACAAAGGTTAGTCTTACCCTTAAAATATATATATATAATGTTAGGCAACGATTTTAAGGCTACACATTGACCTTCTTTCTCTTGTTGAAACAAGGTTCAACAAATACCATAAAGTTCCTTCTATAGTTTATAGTTCTTTTAATTTTTCCAAGTTGGTCCTTCATGCACAATATCCATTGCCTCTCACTTTGGAAAGATAGCTTGGATTCCATTAGCTCAAGCTAGCCATTGTCACATCTCTGAGTCTGATGGGAGTAACCTCTTCTCTGCCTCTTTCATCTATAGTTTCAATATAAATGGAGATAGGAAGTGTTTTTGGGATCAATTAATTAGTGTTAGTTCTAGTCTAGGAAGTTAGCCCTCGATATTAACAGAAAATTTGAATGTGACCAAACACATTTTTGAAACCAATTGTCCTAGTGACCTCAAGGTATTGTTGATTTCCAAGATTACCTGCATCAAGTGAGTTATTTGACCACCTTTTCGTTGATCCTTTCCATTTGCTACCTTTTTTGTGCTTCTCATGCGTACAAAAGACTTTCAAGACCTTGCTTTTCCTTTTGGGGGTTTCCTATCCCAGGTTAAATGGGAAAGGACTACTTCAAGCCATAGAAGAACTTCCCCTAGGAAACGAAGGAGGCAAGTAGCCACTTAAGCGTGAGAAAAGAAAATATCGACTGGGTTGATTGACCTAAAGCAGCCAGCCAGAAAGTCAGTCTAGTCTGCCCTTAAGCTAGACAGTGAGAAAGTAAAGTAAGTAAGAGGTATAAAGTATTACAAACCATGGGAATGAATTCAATTACTTGACTGACATTGATGGATGTGTGTACCACACCAAACAAAGGATATGCCGATATGCTTGATGTATTAGCCAAGCCAGCTCGACCGTATACAAGGAATTTTGCCTTTACCTTAGACAGAAAACAATGGATTGAACAAATGACTGACCTAGAAAAAGAGGCCAACAAGTGGATTGAATCTTTTCCAGTCTAGAGACTGGCAGATTACCTTCGAAAGAAAGGTAACCGAAAATCCTTCTGCTTTGGACAAGATAAATGGATAGATGAGTTGAATAATACAAGGAAAGCTAGGTGAGGTTACCCTTTGATATCTCCCACCCTAAAGGCTTTATTTAGACATGGGTCTTTCAACTGCCTACTCTTTCGATGGAGCGTGCACTACAAGATAATTGGTACTAAAGAGATCGAATTGGGGGATTTTGTTGATATTGAGTCTACTATAAATTACTCATCTTGCTTGGAACCTTCGTTCTGTATGGGAAAGAGAGGTTCTACTTATGCTTGGTTGGGAAAATGGTGAATGGTCCCAAAAGGGATGGGAAATACCCCAATAGAAAGAACGAGGGGTCATTCGCTCCATCCCTGGATAGTATGCTTTATTCGTGGCTCTGAATACAAGATTTTTAGTATCAAGAAACTTGCAAACAAATATTCTATGCTTGGCTGGACTCTTTTCTTGTCTGATTGAAAAATGAAATTTTGGTACAACTCAGTTTGCTGCATTTCCCTTTACTCCATAAGGCCTCTTACATGATCCTGTACAAGACAGAAGGTAGGAGAGAAGTGATTTGTTGCATCTTTATCAAGTCGGAAAAAGAATTCATTGAGAGAGCAGGAAGATAAAAAAGAGCAGGAGATATTCAATTATCACAAGAGAGAGCACCAAGATTAGCTAGGGGGAATTGTTTGGAGTTTGCAGTTTGAACAATAAGGGACTTAGATGGAGAATGAAGAGAAGAAATAAGTGAAAAATAGCCTATTTTTCAATGCATCAAAGTAGCATAAGAGAGGCAAATACTTGTAGCAAAGTAAATAACAGGAATATGAATTTCTAGTTTGACTCTTACATCAGTAAGAAAGGAAGAAAAGAGGTTTTTCTATTTAGCCTTTCCGGAACTAATTCCCTAGAAAGATGTCTGCCTTTGTTTAAACCAAGCGGGCCCTAAACCAAAGCTTTGATCGCTTCCCCCTTATTTTAGTCCTCTTACCATATACAACTTCAAATAGTTGCTTCCCCCTTCCTTAACATAGGCCGATTCACATCCTTTTTATAGGTTTTCTCTTAAATTAGACTACGCTTCTCAGCAAGTCTTCCAGTAAACTAGATGACTAGAGTCTGGTTGTCCTAAGTGAGCTGCTAAACCTAAGGTCAATGCCTAATATATTCCATAGTGCCCTCTATTAGAGGGTAGACTGGTGCTTGATCGCTTGCCGTTGGTCCGTCTAGCGCCTCTTGTCATAAAGTGTGCTTTCTCACCATCTAATGATGATCAAATCACGATCCTAGCTAAGCCCCGATTCTAATTTCATATGCAGATTCTATATGAAATCAAGACCTCACAACTTCTTCAGTTCCAGAGGATGCAGAGCCAATTCAAATTTCTTTCCCTAGCTCTCTCAGGTTGGGGTAAATTTTCTCTTCCACCATTCCTAACTTTAGTTTAGCTATAAGATCAAATGCCTCAGGTAGGCTTGCTGTCTTGGTTTCGCTCTTTTACTTGTTGGTACAGCAGCTTTCAAGCATCCTCTCATTGAGGAGGTCTTAAATAGAAGATTCATCAATAGTAGGACTCTCTAAAAGCTCCAAGTGTAGGATTGTAGACTATTAGCTGCTAAGAAAGACTATCCAATAAATGGATGCTAGGTTGATCTCCTTTCCTAACAAGCCAATCGATTGGTAGGCCTAATTATCTGGTTGAGAAAGCACCTTTTTATCAAGTAAAGCCTCAATTAGAAGCAGTGAGTCAGTCTTTGCTTCTACGATAGAGTCAGTGGTTGCTATGGTTTCTCTTTCCATGACACCTAGAGGAAATGCCTCAAAGAGCTGCTTATCCTTTTTGGCTATTCATAGCTCGAAGGCTCATGGATGGTTGTTGGGGTCCCAAGCTTGAAAGTACTAATAAAGTTTGTCATAGATAAATGGGAGTAGATCATCTAAGCGGATTGGATAAAGGAAGTCTCTCAAGTCGAATCGATAGAGAAATTTTTCCTCACCTCAGTAGGACTACCTTTCAGTAGATTCACTAGTAGTAGGACTCTTTTCAAGTGTGGGAGTATAATAGTAGCAACAGCTATGGCCCCATAGCTATGAGCATTGGTGTGAGTAGCTAAACTAAGGTCAGAAAGAAAGAATATGTGGGCTTATAGACTACCTATTTCCTCAGTCAATACGAGATTCTCTCTTTGGCATAGAGCAAGGCTTGGATATCTAAGAGCCACAACTGCACTTATGACAAAAAGAGAAGAAGCATGGTGGTCCTAGAGTCAAGGATTGACTCATGATGATCTGCTCGTCAATCCAAAAGAGAGGCCAAAGAAAGAGACATTCTTAATGACTTCTGCTTGAGGAGTTACAACTCTAATTGATGGAGTCTACATAAGCACTTTCAATCTTGAATCTCAACAACTTCACCAAGGTCCTAGATCCACAAAAAGAGAAAGGCAAAAGCAACCGTGTCTTTCCTCTACCTCTCCTAGCTGAGATCCCCACGATCACTACTTGAAAGGACGGACAATCCTCCGCTCATCCGCATCCACTACATATCATCCTGATCGACTATACCAATTCTTAATGAGGATCTAGAATGAAATTATAGTCCTTAGCTTGGTGTATGCACTGCATTCTTCTTTAGTCTTCATTCCAAAAAAGAATCTTCCTTATTTTCCCAAGCCAAGATTGAGGAACCTACACTCTTCTTTTGGGATTGCTTAGCTAGACAAAATAAAGGTTCGATGGTTATTGAAGCTGGTTTCATTTCTCTCATAGCCTTATGGCCCATGTCAGAGTAAGATCTAGAATTGGAATAGTTGTAGATCTATCTGAGCACACAACAAGAGTAGTAGCAAAGGTCATGTTGCATTCTATTTTCACCTGTTGGAAATAAGTATTCATTCTCCAGGATCTGCCTTTGCTCCCAAACGTCCTCAGAGGTGCGCCAATTTGTGTTTATGATGACTAAACAAACCCTCATAGAAAAAAGGGATGGAAGCTGCATTAGTGCAAAATGGCTTCCATCTTGAAAACATTTTAAGCGAACGACATATTATGAAGGGGATCCTATTCCTTAACGCAAGAAGAATTTCTTTTCAAAGCCTACCTTAGACTCCAATTTAAATAAAATCCACACGAATGGGACTCAGGCAAGTTTCCTTGTGTCCACGTATGTTGAGCTATTGGCAACTATAATCTCTTTCTCTGCTAAATCCATAGCCTAATGTTGTCCAAGTTGCTAAGAAAGAGTTTTTTTCTTTTTTTCTTTTCTTTTTTGGGTATATATGTAGCTCTACAAGTAAGCAGTGCCACACATGAGCTGAGCAAAGAGAAAGCGAATTCTTCAATTTTTGGGTGAGAAATCCTTTGATTGTGTATTGAACATAGATCCTTGTCTTTCTTGTTTCACTAGCTTGGACAAAATTATCACATGCCACTTTCTTTATTACAAACTTCTTTTTTGATGTCAAAGACAAGGAGCTATGCGCAAATTATCATTAGATCTTGGTTGTTCTTAACAGAGATGGCTATTCAGTTACGTCTTCGAGTAGCACCACTAGATCTTCAACAAGGTGGAAATTCTTGTATTCTATATGTACATGTTCCTGCGACTCGGATGAGTATTCTTGTTTATATCACTATGGCTATAAATACTTTCTTATTCCTATTAACAAAACATCCCTTTTTCTTCGCCTTTCTAGAACCGGTACAGAAATGAGTGCTTTTTCTATGTTGTTTACCTCAGTTACTGGGGGATTTTGGGGAAGACCCATGTGGGGCACCTTTTGGGTGTGGATGCTCATTTAGCCTCTGTATTTATCTCATTCCTCATTTACGTGGGTGCACTTTGTTTTCAAAGGCTTCTTGTCAAATTGGCTCCTATTTCAACCGGTGCTAGACCGATTGATATACCAATAATCAAATCTTTAGTCAACTAGTGGAATACATCGCATCAACTTGGGAGCATTGACCGATCTAGTACATTAATACATGTTCCTATTCCAATTCCAATCTTTTCTAACTTTGCTAACTCCCCCTTATCAACCCTTATTTCATCTTTTCTAGAAATAAAAGCTTGAGAAGGAATACCAAAACCTAGTTCACTCGCTGGGTCTCTTTGCATCCATGGCTGAATGGTTAAAGCGCCCCAACCTAATAAAAGGGAAAATTAGAAGGTTCGATTCCCACTGGATGCACTTGGAACATTCAGTTTAATCTCTGCTCATGGAATTTATACATTTAGCTCTCCCTTATAGCTTATGGGGCATTTCACTCGCTGGGGAAAGAAAAGAAGTAGATGACTTCCAGGAAAGCTACCCATGGAGCGATAAAGCATTCTTCTAGTTTTGGAGTTTTAGGACTTGCTCTCTATGCCTATGTCTATTTGGTAAAAAGGCCAATTCAAGCAATCGAATAAGGATGACTTATAATCTAACGAGTATGGATAAGCAAGCGCAATCAGGGAAATCCAAGCAAGATCTTTATGTGCTTTAGCTAATTTGTAACAAGTAGGCAGGCATAGTTGCTTCACCACTGACATTTCTATGGCCACAGGGCTCATTCGAAAGATATGCCATAAGTTTGCTCAGGTAAAGCAATTAGATTAGACAAAAGTAATCTCAGGCAAAGTAAGTTAGAAAAGTAAAGGTGGCGATAGTTATCACCTTTAGAAGGGAAACTTTTTGTAACAAGAAAGGGATGGTGGGAACAAGCAACGGCCCAATTCACGTAGGGGCAAGAATAACCTCTCTAAGCAAGAAGCAACTCCTTGAATGCTACCCTAGCACAAAAGCATTAGTTAAAGCAAAGCCATTTTCTTGCCTATTCTGGCCCCTCGCTATATAGTAAGGTGTCAGCTACTCTTAATAATACTAGAGTAGAACTACCCCAACACTTAAGAACCAACCTGCGACCTAAAGCTAGCCTATGTTATTTATACTCATATTGTTTAGAAATGTCGGCTTATTTGTCAAACCATATGATTGAAAGAAAAAGATTAATGAAAGATAAGAGGAAGCACTTTGCTCACTTGTTAGATTTAAGAAAATACAAATAAAATATTCCTTTCCTTTGAAGTGCATTTAGAAACCCAATTAGTTTATAGTATTTCCTAATGAAAGAGCTGATCCCTTCTTTAGATAGTTGGACAGAGCGACAATGGCATTGATTGGGGGACTACCCCTATCATTAGAAGTTTGACGAACCCTTTTAACTCTCCCTATTTTTCCAGAAGCTCATTTAGTTTCTCAATGGAAAATGAACTATCTTCATTTATAGGTAGAAACATATGAGAAAGCTAACAAGAAAACTTTAGATTTGGGAATTTTTGTTCTAACTAATTATCTTTGTCGAGTAGAATATAGTTGAATGAGTAAGCTGGAGGAAGGTGACGATGACGTCAAGTCATCATGCCCCTTATGCCCTCGGCGACACACATGCCACAACACAGAGGGATACCCCTGATCTCTTTTGACCAATCTTTGCCATTATCATCTAGAATTGGTCTATCAAGAAATTCATACAATTGAAGCATATTCATCATAAATCCACTCCTTGAATTCTCTCAAAAAGGAGTCATAATCAATTAATTGAAAGAGGTAGAGTTAAGTGCTTAAGCAACAACCTAAATAGCCTTCCTCATCTCTCTCTCAATCTCATGAGTTCAAATCCGACATAGAGTGGCATGGAAATTTGCAGTTGTTAGGTCTTTATTCATGAACTTATGCACATATACATAAAACGCACTCAATTAGCTAGGGCTACAACCCCTATTCCAAAAAGGTTTCAAGGATTGGTGCTAACTCTGTAACTATATTGCATCAGTGGACTCATAAATAGTAGACTCTTAATCGCGTTACTCCTAGGGCTCAGGTAAGGAAAAATGTTCATTCCACCATTTAGTGAATTAGTGCGAAAGAATTACTTTCAGTGGAACTTTTTTTTTTTTTAATGAAGTCCAATTACCACATCACCCGATTGAGTAGTAGAAGCGGCACCAGATACTAATTTCATGGTGGACATAGTCTCATCTACAACAGAAGTTTGATCATCTACTGAAGAAGAGTCTGTGGCATGACATAAGACTATACTCTAACAGTAGAAAAGGAAGCTCTGAAGTCATTGAAAAGCAGATTCTAGTAATCTCGATGTGGTTGGTGTTAAGTGTACTACTCCGTGGGTACCAATTAAATAACATAACCAAGTTGTTGAAAAAGCGAATCTCCGTCTTGCAGCTTAACCCTTGGTGCTTTCGTGCTACAGTGCACCAAAATTTATAAGCTTTTTATTGGTCAATCACGATATGCACTTTGTTGAAGATCATACCAAGCCATTAGTTCTCTTTTTAGAGAGAAATTCTTACCTATTTAGAAAGAATAGCACTCAAATACATGGCTATGTCCAGATCTATTAACTGTCGAAGCTCGTGCTAAGAATTAAAAAAAAATTCTCTTATCGTCCTAAGGACTGGCAATCACTGCGCATAAAGATGATAATGCCCCTCATCAAAAATATCGATCACTAGCGAGAAAGGGAAATGAAATCGCTTGCTGAGGTGCTTGTGAATTCCCATACCTCATGAGTGATGAGTGGATGAGAAGCCTTTTAATAAAGAGTGAATAAGAAGATCATTACACTGTTAGGTTGGCATGTTTGATAAAGTACAATACTAGGAACGACAATAGAATAGTTGTTCTTTTCACAGGCATGAAGGAATGAAATTGCTCGTCTCATCGTAGAGAAGGGAAACTTTTGGGATTAATCTAACATGAATTACTAGGACCTAGTCTAGGTACCTCTATCTACCTTAATCCTACAAGACAGACTAGAAGATGAGGAGGAGACTAAGGATCTTGGAATATAGGGATATTCTTTTATCTTTCGCATTCTTCAAATCTAAATTAGATATTTCCAATACTTCTTCTTGTGGGCCTTAACTCAACCTATCAATTGGCTTAAGGGTTTGCTATAGTTGACATAATAGGGCTAGTGTCCCCTAAGCTATCAACTGAAAGGTCAGTCTAATGGTTTGCTTTTCTTGCTTTAACTCTTTATTGGCATAAGCGATTGGCAGTCCTAATGTTACTGGCTAATCCTTTCGTCTCAATGTCATGGTTTATAAATATCCTAGCGTATCATTTATAAGCACTTAGGTCAGAAGAAAACATAAAAGAAAGGATTTGAGTTTCATCTATGTATTTTTCATCTAGATGGAGCCAAGATAGGTCACTTCGATCCCTTCCTTACTACAGTGGAGTAGGCCACTTTAGTTGGCAAGGACTAATGGTCTAGAATTCTACCACCCGTGAAAGAAAGGTTGATAAAGATGTTCAAAATGGCATTCCCTCGATTGAGGAGAAAGAGCCAACTACACATAAAAGACAAGGGAAGACCTTGCTCGACCAAATGAACGTAGCAGTAGCATCATGAGATAGAACACAGTCTTGTCCCAATTGTCCATCTATGGAATATGGGGTTGAAGACCTCTAAAGTAACTATTAGAAGAACTAGAAGAAAGACAGAACCACTTGGCTAGGGCTAGGGGGACCAAAC
>JACFYI010003714.1:110897-124286 GCA_014898755.1 Handroanthus guayacan
TTCTTTCTAAGAACAGCAATCCCTTCTTGAACAAGCCATTCAAAGAGGGCATGAAATGCAGAGCCCACATCTGATTGAATAAGACCGCTTCGATCACAAACCAACTTGACTTCAATACTAAAGCTGTCCTTTTTGAAAGAGACATACTACATTGATAGACTCATATGACTGACTACAAGTGCTTGCTAGTAGCATTGGGAGAAATCTCACCTACGCACTGACTAGGTTAGGTTAGGATTAGGTATCGCAATTGTCCTCTCTTTTTTGTCTATGAAATAGCATTTATTGGTAGTCAAGCTATTGCTCTAATAGGGGAATGGACTAACCCTCTGACAGAGGAAGCACCTCAGGCATAAGCAATTGGAAGTTGAAGTAAAAAAAGATGTGGCTTTGGAAAACTTAATTATTGTCTTGTCAGCTTCAGATCTCATCAAACAGCGATAGGGAAAGGGCTATAAAATAAGGTCAAGATCAAGTCTATTGAGCTCTGATTGGTTTACTCTAGCTACAAGAATGATGCAACATAGCAAATATGTAATTCTTCTTTCTAGGTTGTTCATGCAACACGGAGAATGCTTCTTTGGTGTTCAATGAAAAAAAGCTACACAGGCCTAGTTGGAACAAAGTTAGGACTGTGGGCACTCCTTTACGATCGATAGGCCAACCAATGAATAACATATATAAAAAAATATACATGTTCATGTTAGGCAAACGAAGAAGGAAAGGCAATTCCATCCCGACTTTTAGCTATATCCCTAAGGATGAAAGGTCCAGAAAGTCACTTACTCATGAATCAACCACGGAGAATCATAAAAAGCTATGCCCGTCTATAAGCCATAATCACTTCTATTCCGTCCCATAGAATCCTAACCGCTTACTCTACACTAGCTATTTATGTAGGATCACCATTTGTTTCAACTCGCTCGTTACCTTGCAATGAGCTTTCCTACTCGAGAACTCCATTTTACTTGGCAGGGTTACTACTGCTGCAAGCGAGCTATTTTATAAGTGGACTACTACTATAGGTGTTGGACTTTTTCACTTATCAGTTTAGATTTGCTTTGCCGACCACAGACAAAACTCTACCCTTAAAGGCTGGCGGGAAAGAATTGATTATTATATTAGTCAAAAGTGGAATGGAACTAATAGATAGATAGATCTCTATCTCCACTAGAAATGCCTAAAATGCCTGTCTTTTTTGTTTTTTTTTTTTTCTATTTTGGTATAGGAGAAGACATCGACCCTTTCGTAGAATCCCCTGAAACACCATTAGAGTATGCATTTTGAATTTTAATTCTTACTTACGGCTCTAGTTGTCCCACTAAAGTATTAGCTTAGTTGCCCCACTCCTAAAGTAAGGCTGTTAGATGAATTCGATTTATCCCAAAGTGGGCTACTTACATACTATCAATACTGACTACCACTCTTCGATTCCCACACATTGATATTGATTGAAAGATTAGGAATCACCCTTCTAAAGTAAATAAAATAAAGTGCATTTCTTCTACTTCTACTTGGAGAAGTCGAGATGAAATTTGGTTCTCTGTTCACGATAAATCCTTCTCTTTGAAATGGAGTGGCTCGCTTGCAATGACTGAATGAGCCCAGCCTTTCCCTTTGGCCTACTAGCTTTCCTGTAACTAGACCTCTTTCTAGTGCCTTTTGCAAATAGATAAACTTCTGGTCTTGCCTAGGTTTATGGAAGAAAGGTTGACTCTTTGAATTCGATGGTTACTTTTTTCCCATTGTATCGTGAAAGCTTGGGCATGGTGCAACAAGAAGATAATTAACAAAATAAGAAAAAGAATTTCTTATTATCATACACATCAACTTCACTTGAATCCCTAATAGTGATGTTGAGAGATGAAATTGTGGGTGCGCACTATGGCAGCTCCACCAGGGATAGAAAAGGTAGACTCAAATGTGTCGATAGTAGTCTTTCGGATAGAGAGAATGATTTCGGGTAGGGTGATAGGCTGCATGATATGCTGGTAGGCTTCATGATAATCAACATGCTTAATTGGTATCGATTTTGTTCAAATGCTTTTTTATCTTTCTTAAAGGCCTGGAGGCTTTTTAGGATAGGCAAGAATAGTGTATATATATATATATTTGAAAAACAATAATAGCAAGGAGATTTGCCAACAGGAGAGGACCCACTCTTCTAGATGAAAGAAGAGTCGACGAAAGAACAGACCTAAGATGGGCGAGAATCCTTAAGCAAGGGCGGGGGCAAAGAATCCAGAGCGAAGGACAAGCGTTAAGATAATCATATACTTTTTATCTCTTCAAGTGCAAAAGAAATAGCTTGCGTAACAGCTACAATTGTTTCAGTGGGAGCATAGTATTGCAAATGTCCTTAGATCTTTGATTCGTTCCTTGGCAGCTACTTTAACCCAAGGATCAAGCTTACTGGAATCGAACATTAAAGTAGTTGATCCAACACAGTAATGACCTTCAGTAGTGCTTCTTCCCTGATTCTGTACAATAATAATACAGGGCAAGCTAGCATTAGCAAGGCAAATTGATTTGTAGTAATAACTCTTATGGGCAGGAGTGAATGCACCATTGGAGGATGGACCACGAAACCTAAAAGAAAAAGTAAGGTGCAAAGAGCACTCCTTAAACCGCTTTCTAGTTGAAGATAGAGGTAAGGAAAGATAGAAGAAATAGCATGATTAGTAACCTCTTGCAGCATTCTTCTTGTATTAGTATGAAATAAGACTAGGAAAAAAGAATTCCTTTTGGATAAGATAAAGATTAATGGATAGAAAGATTCATGGGTGAAGCGAAAAGAGCTTAGCTCGGGGGACTGTGTGCTTTGTTTCCAAGATCCGGTGGATAGCTTTCATATTCCCTCAGGCTTTCATTCAAATGGAAGGGCAGTCTTAATTCGTCAACCAAAGATGAAAGTATGAGAGGCAAATTTTAAGATTCTTTGATCCCAAATACTGAAACTCGACCTAGGAATTCTTGTCTGAACCTTCCATTTATAAGCCAATCAATCGAAAAGACAAGACAAGTTGGCCATCATTTGACACCTTCCACCAATAAAGCATGCTATCAAAGGAAAGAGTTACCCAAGAAGGCATTTCCAACGGAGACTTCACCTATCACAGAACCATAACCCATCACTTGGCCTCTCCATGAATGCGCATGTCCAGATCTTCATCATTTTCTTCCATAAAAGACAAGAATGGCATAATCAATTACATTTGCAATTGAAACCCAAGCTGGCGAATAAGCAAGTGATTGGTCTTTTTAGTCTTTATTAGCTTGATCGGTGACTGGGACACAAACTAAGGAGCTTTTAGAGTGACTTCAATTGGCACACACAACATTACCCCAACTCTTTCTTAGCCTCTTAGACATAGCCTTGCCTGACCTTGACCACTTTGCTTTGTGCTTTACTTCTGCTCTAATGAGAACTCTAAGATGAGGGAGTTAGAACTCGGATTTGAAGCTGGACTTCCCCTATCTGACATTTCGTCCACTTCGAAGCTTCCGGGTTTACTTGTTTTATATTATGGTTATAGAGAATAACTCGGCCTATTGCTTCCATTAGTTAGGCATAGGGATCTCACCTCTTTAGCCAGAATAAGACATCAAAAGCGCTTTCACATCCTTCAGTCTCGTAGTTCAAGTAATAGTACAAATCAGGAGTGGGAAGGAGAGATATTTTAGGACGGCAAGGGGAGTCCTTCTACTATCAGTTTTGCATCCCTTCTTTCTATTAGGAAATTTCCCAGTGACAGAGCTCTTAATATATCAGCGAGGTTAGAATTGTGAGCTATAGGCTCCTCTGCAATAAGTAGAAAAAGGGCTTATGAGACATCCTTTTTAAGAGGACCAGGTTAAGGAGCAGAAGATAAAAAGTCAGGCATTATTGCTTTTATTCAGCATTCGACTCCAAGATTAGCAGAAGAAGTGCTGGGATTCCAAAGCAGCCAAACAAGTCTTTTTGGCATCTAAGCAATCGAGAAGAAAGGCAAAAGCATGCTCCGGACCAGAACTAGTTTCTCCTTTGGCCAGAGATCAAATCAAAAAAGCAAGTCCTTTCCAACTAGAGCTCTTAGCGGTCTTTTAAGTAATTCAACTCTTATGGCATTAGCCTCAGAGGCTTAGGTTGGAAGTAGGGCATTTCCCATGGGAAGACATGCTCCCACTAGACGACATGCCGACAGAGAAGAGTGACTAAGCTAGGACTCTTGGGGATCCTGAATGTACAGTTTTGAATCCATCATTTCGTATGTTGCCATCTCAGCGGGGAGGAACACACAATGGTCGATCAGTGTATAAGGTCTAAGCTAATGGGAAATCGATATCAGGGAAGGACGCATCTCCAGCTACCTCTCATAAGGTAGTCGAGCATTAGGCGGGGGAGAAAGGAGGGAACGAAGGAAGGAGACTAAAAGTAAAGAGAAGCAGCGAGGTTTTTCTTTTCCTTATGTGACTGAAGAAGAAAGAAAAAATTACAACATAAACGAGTAAAGCAGTAGCAACTTTCGATGTAATTGAGCTTGGCTTAGCACTCTTTAGCAAGCACAAAATAAGTTGATGAAGTGAGATAAAGGCCAAGGAACACGAGACCTAGAGTAAGAGAGAAATCTAAGGCCGTCTTGTATAAAGAAGTCTAGTAATAGGATCACTAATTTTTTTCTAGGAAAGAGATTCCAATATGCCAAAAGCTTGTTGAGGTGAGTAGTCTTACTTCTTATTCTATTTCATAGCTCAATGCTCTCTCTTGGATTAGTAAGATTCACCTCATACTCCTACCTATTGCATTTCCTTACCTTCTCATCTAAGTATACCGCTTATTGCTTGCATTTCCTTATTCCTTATAGCTTGCCTTGTCAACTAAGTAATTGACATAAGCTTCCAAAAATAAGTTTTTATTCCTGTAGCCTAATAATCCGATTCTGCAGTGGATATGATTAAGGATAAGTCTAACTTTCTTTAAGGAAAGAAATCGAAAAAGTCTTCTTTCTTCTAATATAAATGTATCTATTTCAATATGTATTACTAAGTCTTTTGAGGGCTTTCATTTGCACATTAAGGGCAATTTCTATTATAGCACGTCAGAATTGCTTAAGCTAAAACAGAGCTACTTCGGAATCAGCATAAGTAGAAATGGGTCACCCCATACTTGGTTTATGGGCAAGTACGCGAGATGTAACCAATATATTTGTCAACAAAGTTCTTCTTTCAGCAAAATCGAAGCCCTTTTGTGCAATCGATTTTAGTATGCTGGTTGAATTTGAACAGAAATAGGGAACCCAGTCAAAGGCTTGCTTCTTTCTTAATGGTTGAACAGCCTAAGCAAGGGGTCAATAGGATCAGAAAGGCAAGACTTAAGCTTGTTCTACGCATAAAAAACTGAGCTTCATGGTGATCCTTGAATTGGGAGGAAGAAAACCAGCACCTGTTTTTAACTACGTGAGTGTGGAACATGCTCTTTTCTTGATCTCATTAGCATAGGCCAAGCCGTTGAGTCGATGCCTGCCGTACCAATCCCGAAGGAGCGAGATTAATGGATAAAGGTAAGTCGTATAGAGAGGTTAAAGTTATCTAGGAAAGGAATTCAAAGTCAAATGGTTTCCTAGGTAAGAGAAGGTGAGTGGTCGACTAATGGTCATAGAACTAAATTGAAGCGTAACATAAGTGCATATTTATTCTTGATTTCTCTATTTGTTCCGAGAGAGCTAATTGAACTCACCTTTCCTCACAAAAGTAAAAGGAAAGGGTTCTTGGTGGATCATCTTTTGGTACGTCTGGAAAATATTCATCAAGCAATGGAGGAGAAAAAAAGTAAGCTTTGCCAGTTGGAAGGCTTTCTCCTTTCAAGCTAATTCTTGTGGGAGTTTCATCAGGTGCTGTTTGAAAAGATGGAGGAAGAAACGACATAGACTCCAACTCCATATCACCCACACCCGACTCCTCACTCGACTGACTATATTCTTCTTCCCTGACTTAGTCAATAGAAAAGGCTATCGACTGGCTTTCAAATAAGTATTCCAACCCATATCCTTCTTCTACTTCAATCAGCTACTTTTTTTCACCTACTGAGAATTCAACTTTGCTTCAATCATTTCCTTGCCCTTAGCTCCCTCATAGTAGGATTGCATCAACTACCCTGAAAGGGCTAGCCAACTAGAAAGAAATAGGTCAAGGTTCTACTGCTACAGGAACTCGTACTAAGGCTCTGGAGTGACGGAAAAATAAGCCCCCGCTCTTGAGTGAATACCAATTGACCGTATAGAGTGGTGATACGGCTCTTGGCTTTCTAGTCTTCTAATAAGAGAGAGCGAAAGATGCTAGGCACACTCTTATTTAAACCTTTCCAATCTCTCTTAGCTCCCGAGCCTATTTTGATTCCTTCCCTTTCTTGCTTCAAGCAGGTTATATAATAGTCTAAGAAGGGGATCCTCGGTATCAAAGATACGAAGAGTTCGGTTCGTTGATTAGGCTTATTTATTTTGTACGCGGGTTGCCTCTTCTTAGTAGACTTTTTTTAAATCCCCTTATGTCTTGAGCGTCTCTTCAAGCTCTTCTATAGGGAATTTCTACACCAAGAATAAGTCTCTCAAAAAGGTCTTTTAGGTCGAATCTCTTGTAGGTAAATAGAAAATACACAAAGACCCAGCGTAAAGCTCGCATGGCAATGGCTTTGAGGTCATCTGGATTTGATAATGCCAATCCGCTTACTCTATCTCTGCTAGTGCAATTAGGAATATCTCCCTTACCTGATTAGCAGTACCTCACTCATTCCTCTAATTTTTCCCATGTCTGGAAAGGGCAAGAAAGAAAGACATAGAAGAAACGCCCAAAACGGCACTCCCGTGGAAACTCTGAAAAAGATAGGAGTGAGAGTGTCTCTTGAGTAGACTTCCCTTTAGCCTCTAAACTCATGCACAGGGAAGGAAAAGATTGCCATTAGAGACGTCAAACGGGCTGTCCGGGCCAGGCCGGCTCGCAAAACCGTTTAGCACAAGCATAAATGGTTCCCGGCTTAAATAGTTCAAGCGTTAAACAGGCCGGTACGGTCTGGGCCGAAAATATGGTTTGAGAGGCTCGGCCCATAACCGGCCCTACTAATAATAAGTCCAAGCCTACACGGGCCCGGGTTAAATGGGCCTTAAACGGTTCGAGCAGGGCCAAACCATTTATTTATTTATTTTTTTAGTATTTACACTATAAATTTTCTTATTTTTTTATTTTTCTATTTTTAATTTTTTTTTTTTAAATTTAACCGAGCTTAACAGGGCTTATGCGGTCCGGTTCATAACCGGACCCCATACGGGGCTGGGCTGAACCGGTTCCAGTTCAAATCGTTTGCGGTCCGGGTTGGTTTAGGGATATGAACCTAAGTCCGGTCCGATTATAATCGGCCCGCTTGCATTTTGTAAATGGGCCGGCCCACTTTGACATCTCTATTTGCCATATCGAACTTTGAAGTTAGAGTCTTTCTTATTTATTTAGGATAGGTAAGTTAGAAAGCCGATTCTTGTCCTTTTCTTATACTAGCAAAAACTCTTCTTTCAATTTCTTTATAGTTTAAAATTATGATCTAGGAAAATGACTTTTTTTTGGTATAATATGCAATATGGGTAGTCAAAACTAGCAATTTTAGCATTATCAATGACAAAGATGACGCAAGAAAGAACTAATGCTTATGCCCTCACCTGCTACTCTTATGTTGATTATCGAGCCAGTCAGATGCTTGCCTTATCTAACTCCCGATTTTCACAAGCAAGCCAAACAGATCACCTTCTTCAAAGATTTTAGAGCTAGCACTGCTAACAAAACAAGTGCCTAGATAGAGCTTCTAACCACTTGGACCTGATGAAGCTGGCTACAAAGTGAGGATTTGTTCTTAGTTTCCTGGTACATGCGTCTTATGTAAGAAAGATAAGAAAAACAAATGGAATGTGTTAGTAAGCGGAGCAAGAGATAGCATATAAGTGATGCATACTCTTATTCAATCTAATTGATCAATGCACGAAATATGTGGATGTTCTATTGTAATGCTCATTGTGTAAATAGATTTGCAGAAATCTTTTTCCTAATTAAACAGGAAAATGGATTTTATATCATATTGTATCAAAAAGTTTACATTTTCGGGTTGCCAAAAAAGACATTCAACACTTCTCAGAATATTAAGCATCCTCTTCTCTGTCGTACTAAGAAGAGAAAGACTTTTGATCTTGGTCTTCCATCATTTCCTTGCTTGCATAATCCCCCAGGTAATGCAAAGCTTTCTGATGGCATAAGCACTGAACGTAGAACCTTGGCAAATAGCGCTCCATCAGTTTGATTCACCCATCATAATGCTAATTGATAGCAATGAATAACGATGGCAAAACTTCGTCAAGCCAAATTAGGTTATACAGACATAATGTCTTTCAAATGAGATAATGAGAGCTCCAACAGAGGGGAACTTGGTTGGCTCCACTAGAACTATAGGATTTTCTTTATAGCTTTTTCACCCACTAAATGAGGGATTGAAGCTTACTTAAGTCTCTGCTCCTTGGACTTCAACCTGATCAATGCTGAGAAGACTGTCCATCATTGAAATAGAAAGCAAAGTAAACAACTGGAAGAGAAAGAGATGGCGCATCTATCTTGGGAAAGTTGCTTCTTGCTTTCTCTAGGAATTGTTGAGTTAGAACGAAAACAAGCCTAGCTAGGTACCTAACAACGATTCTTCTTCAATAGGTTATTCTGGGCTAGGCTAAACCTTCCCACATTCTGCAGCAGATAAATACAACATCCATTCCCTTTACGCACCCTCGGACACGTCGCTTAGTTTCACGTCGGAACGTCAGCATCCACTTTTTTATCGTTCAGCACCAGAATAGTTGTTAGAGGACTGCTTGATTGTTTAGGACCTTGAATAGATGCCTTTCGCGATAGTTTCAAACATAACGGAGTTCACGACGGCACGTACTCAGGCTCGCTTTACCACATCGCGATTAGAACAGCCATAACTTTTGATCTGAGTGGAGTTATGGGACGTAAATACAAGCGAAGCTCTTCGCAAGGCAGCTTTGGACCCACACGGTTGTGCCATGTGGGCACTGCGAAAGGGCTTTAGAATCCCCCGTTTCGAAGGCCGGTGTAGGTTTTTCGAAAATCCTTGCTGGTATTCCTCTCAAGTGAAATGCTTTCTTGCCTCGATTTTTCGGGCAGCCGTATCTCGGGCCTAGTCCTTGCTACTGTGCTTAAATGTGAAATTTTTCAAGCCTGGACCAGACTCTATGTGTGGCAGTCCATGGCATCCTTGGGCACGCCATTACGCTCCGACAGAGCTCTTTTCGGCACACTAGAATCGGAGCGACCATAACTTTTGATGCGAAAGGAGTTACAAGTGCAAAATATATTGACGCGAAGCCCCTCGTGAAACAGATTCGGATCCTCAGAGCGGTGCAACTGGGGCACGATCAGGTGACCACAAATTCTTGATTTTCTGGAGCTGCTCATACCCACTAAAAGTCACAGGATTCGTTCATGGCATATCTCCCCATGTTAAGTGAATTTCATCCCAAATTTCATCCAGGGGCCTTATCCTTTGCTTAGGTCGCATCATGCAAAATTTCAAGAACTTCTATTTTGGACCGAATTCCAATGCGAAACTGTGCATATCCTTTAGACACATCACTCAATTTCACGCCACAAGATCACACCCATTTTTTTGCCATTCAGCACCGGAATGGTTGTTGGAGGGCTACTTGACGGTTTAGGGCCCTGGACAGATGCCTTTCATGGTAGTTTTAGGCATAACGGAGTTCACAATGGCACGTACTCGGGCCCACTTCGGCACATCGAGATTAGAATGGCCATGACTTTTGATACGAATGGAGTTACGGGGCCTCCACTCATGGCTTTGCCGTGAAAGCACTGCGGACGGGCCCCAGAATCCCTCATTTTGGTGGCCAATCCGACATTTTTCAAAAACTCTAGTAGGTATTTCTCTCAAGCAAAATGCTTTCGTGCCTTGATTTTGTCGAGCGCTGTATCTTGGGCTTATTTCTCTCTACTACGCTTAAACTCAAAATTTTTCAAGCCTGGACTAGACTCTATGTGCTACCGTTCGTGACAACTTTAGCGCTCCATTACGTGCCAGCAAAGCCCATTTCGGTAGATTGGAATTGGAGTGATTGTTACTTTTGATGCAGGAGGAGTCACGAGGCGCAAAATATGTTGACGCAAAGCTCCTCGCGTGACGGATTTAGATTGTCAGAGCAGTACAGCTAGGGCACGATCAAGTGACCAGAAATTTCCAATTTTCTAGAGCCCTCGTACCCCATCTAAAAGTCGTAGGATTGTTTCGTGGCATATCTCTTCGTGTTAAGTGAACTTCGTCCCAAATTTTATCCAGGAGACTTATCCTGCGACTGGATCGCACAATGTAAAATTTTAAGGACTTCTATTTTGAAATGAATTCCAGCCCGAAGTCATGTGTATCCACCTTGGGCACTTTGTTCAATTTCACGCTGGAAGGTTAACATCCATTTTTTTGCTGTTCAGCATTGGAATGGTTGATGGAGAATCGCTTGATAACTTAGGGCCTTGAACAAATGCCTTTCGTGATAGTTTCGGGCATAACAGAGTTCACGACAGCACTACTCGAGCTTGCTTTGGCGTATCGGGATTAGAAAATGGCCATTACTTTTGATCTGGGCAGAGTTACAGGATGTACATTTTATGTACGCAAAGCTCTTCATGAGACAGCTTGGGACCCTTATGGCTATGCATGTGGGCACCGCGGACGGGACTCAAAATCTCTTATTTCGAAGGCCGATCGTGGGTTTTTCGAAAATCCCTGTGGGTATTCCTTACAAGTGGAACGCTTTCATGCCTCGAGTTTTTCGAGCGGCCGTATCTCAGGTCTCATCCTTGTTATTGTACTTAAACGTGAAATTTTTCAAGCCTAGACCGAACTCTATGTGCGGCGGTTTGTGGCACCTCTGGCCGCGCCATTATGCGTTGGCAAAGCCTGTTTCAGCACATCAGAATCGAAGCGATCACATTTTTGATACGGGAGGTGTCACAAGGCAGAAAATATAGTAAAGCAAAGCTCCTCGTCAGATGGATCTGGATCATCAGAGCAGTGCAGCTAGGGCACGACCAATGACCACGATTCCTGATTTTCTGGAGCCCCTCATATCCTATCTTAAAGTCGTAGGATTTGTTTATGGCATATCTCCCTGTGTTGAGTGAATTTCGTCACAAATTTTATCTAGGAGCCTTATCCTGGGTTAGTGTAGCACTGTACAAACTTTAACGGACCTCTATTTCAGGCCGAATTCTAGTCTGAAACTTTGTGTATATGTCTTGGGTACATTGCTCAATTTCATGCTGAAAGGTCAGCGTCCACTTTTTTGCTGTTCAGTATCAGAATGGTTGTTAGAGGACCTCTTGACGATTTAAAGCCCTGAACAAATGCCGTGTGATAGTCTTAGGCATAAAAGAGTTCATGAAGGCACGTAGTCGGGCTTGCTTCGGCATATCGAGATTAGAATGACTGTGATTTTTGATTTGGATAGAGTTACAGGATGCACAATATATGCATGCAAAGCTCTTCGCGAGTTGGCTTGGGACTTTTATGGCTTGCGTGTGGGCACCATGGACGGGACTCAAAATTCCTCATTTCAGAGGTTGATCATGGGTTTTTTTGAAAATTCCTACGGGTATTCCTCTCAAGTGGAACGCTTTCTTGCTTGATTTTTTTAATTGGCCATATTTCAGGTCTCATCCTTGCTACTGTACTTAAATGTGAAAATTTTCAAGCCTCGACCGAATTCTATGTGGGGTAGTTTGTGGCATCTTTGGGCATTCCATTACACGTAGGCAAAGCCTGTTTTGGCACATCATAATCGGAGCGATCGTAACTTTTGATGTGGGAGGTGTCACAAGGCACAGAATATATTGATGCGAAACTTCTCGCGAGGCGGATCTAGATCATTAAATTCTTGATTTTCTAAAACCGTCTCTATACCCCTTGGGCACGTCGCTTAATTTCACGCTGGAAGGTCAGCGTCCACTTTTCAAAGCCTTGAACAGATGTCTTTCATGATAGTTTTGGGCATAACGATGTTAACGACAATATGTATTCAGGCCCTTTTCAGCACATCGGGATTAGAACAACCATAATTTTTTTTTGGGCGGAGTTACGGGACATACAATATATGCACTCAAAGCTCTTCGTGAAGCAGCATGGGACCTTCATGGGCACCACGAACGGGCCTCAAAATCCCTCGTTTTGGTGGCCGATTGTATATTTTTCAAAAATCCCTGCGTGTATTCCTCTCTAGTGGGACACTTTCTTGCCTCGATTTTGTCAAGCGACCGTATCTTGAGTCTAGTCCTTGGTACTGTGCTTAAACTTGAAATTATTCAAGCCTAGATCGAACTCTATGTGTGATAGTTCGTGGCATCTTTGGGCACGCCATTACCTGCTAGTAGGGCCCGTTTCGGCACATCAGAATCGGAGCGATTATATCAATTGATGCTGGAGAAGTCACGAGGTGCAAAATATGTTGATGCGAAGTCCTTGCGTGATAGATCCGGATCCTCGAAGCAACGCTGTTGGAGCACGATCGAGTGACAAATTCCTAGTTTTCTGGAGCCGCTCGTACCCCATGTGAAAGTCGTAGGATTCGTTTATAGCATACTTCCTTGTGTTGATTGAATTTCATCTCAAATCTAGGAGCCTTATCTTGTGTCTAGGTCGTACCGTGTAAAATTTTAGGAACTTTTATTTCGAGCTGAATTCTAGTCCGAAACGTGTGTAACCCTTTGGGGTGTCGCTCACTTTCACACTGAAAGGTCAGCACCTACTTTTTTGCCGTTTAGCATTGGAATGGTTATTCGAGGACTGCTTGACGATTTAGGGCTCTGAACACCTTTCGCAATAGTTTCGAGCATAGTGGAGTTCATGGCGGCAAGTACTCGAGCCTACTTTGGCACATCGAGATTAGAATGGCCAGAACATTTATCCATGTAAAGTGACGGGACGTACAATATTTGCATGTGAAACTCTTTGCTAGGCTATTTGGGACCCTTACCACTTTGCTGTGAGGGAACTGCAGAAGGGCCTTAGAATCCCTTGTTTCAATGGCCGATCGTATGTTTTTCAGAAACTGCAGCAGGTGATCCTCACAAGTGGAATGCTTTCTTGCCTCGATCTTGTGGAGCGGCTATATCTCGGCTCTAGTCCTCGTTATTGTGCTTAAATTTGAAATTCTTCAAGCTTGGATTGCACTCCATCTGTGGCGGTTTGAGGCATCTCTGGGCACGTAATTATGCTCTGGCAGAGCCTGTTTTGGCACACTGAATCTGTAACGCCCCGGACCGCGGTAGGTGCCCCACCCACGATCCGGGACGGTA
>JACFYI010003714.1:139767-151255 GCA_014898755.1 Handroanthus guayacan
ATATATTGTTATAGAGTTATAAGGGTGACAGATCCACCAAATAATAGTTCTGCCCTGGCCATACGATTGTGCTCATTGCTATTATGATTAAGCTCGTTTATGCTCTTGCTGAGCTATTGTTTGTGCTCTTATCGAGCTATTGTTTATACTATTGACGAGCTATTATTTATGCTCTTGCTGAGCTATCGTTTATGCTTTTACTGAGCCATTCGTTTATATTACTTGTAAAATAATTGCAATCGTTGGCATGTTCATTTTCATTGTTGAGCTTATTGCCTCTTTACTCGTTTATTGGCTTTCTTATTCTTCTCCATTCCATAGCTATGCTTCTTACTAAGTCAGTGGACTTATTCAAATATATTACCATGTGTAGGTGAATATGCATTTGGAGCTCTTTAGGTTCGTTTTAAGCTCTTATGCTTTGCTTTGGTCGATGGTTTATCTGAATAATGATGTAAATGGCTTGTAGCCATTAGATTATGTATTAGGTAGTGAAATTTGTACATTCCCTTATGTTTTGGTTTTATTTTGGGCTTGTAGCTGTGAGACCATTGTTTGTAAAGGTCCCTATACGTTATTGGGGTTGTATAAATATGTAAGTACGATATTCAGTTATTTTCGTTGTATTGCTATTAGCCTGCTAGAGGTCCGCCTGCCCACAGGTGGCGTTTTCGGCCGAGGGGCGGCCGTCCCTGGATCTCGGGGCGTTACATATGATTTTTACCTCTTTTGGGGTTTTGGCTTGAAGATACAAGTAGCTACTTCCCTTAATCCACTAATCACCTAGCGTAGAAGTAAATTCCATTAAGTTTATATATTTCTTCAACAAATCTACTCAATAAACACAATCCAAACTTACCTATTCTTGTAGATTTAAGGCTAGGAGAATTTCCCAAACAAGTTTCCTTTAGGTTCTATAGGTTGAGATTGAGAGAAAGTGGAAAGTTTTGTTCTTTTTTTCCTTCTTCTTCTTCTCGGTTTTTCTTGGTTAATGGCAGAGGAGTTTTTGGGTTTTAAGCTCTATTCTCTTCCTTGTATATACATCCCAAGTATATACATATATGTATTTTAGTATGGTATGAAGTATAGCATTTAATGGAGCTTATGATGGTGTTGCACATGAGCTAAGCAATGAGCTCATTTAAATATTCTAGAGACTTAACACATGGCCTTATTTCATATCACATTTGAGTGTGTGTTGGTGGGTGTTTTCGGCTAAGCATAATTTTTTCTTTTTATTTTTATTTTTTTTTTCAAAAATTAGGAATTGGGCTAAGTTGTGGGCTAAAAAAAAGGGCAATGCATTGGGCTCAATTCCTTGGGTCCATGGGCTTGGTTTTGGATTAAAAATATCATATTTGGTCCATATTTCATTGAAATAATATTTTTGGTTGTTAAATCAAAGTGATTTCGCCGTTTTGAAGTCTTTTGGACAATAGCAATAAAAATCATTTGAAACGGCGCTATATTTTAAAATTTTTGAAACATTGGGGTAAAATTGTTAATTCAAGAATCTTTTAAGCTAAAATATAATTTTTGAAGTTAATGGTATGATTTTGATAAGTTTTGATCGAAAGAAAAATTTTTATGACGAGTTTTTCTCTTATTAAGAGTTTATAGCCGTATAATGGAATAATTTTTAAAACTAGGGATTTAAATATATAATTATGGGCATCTTTGGAGAAAAATTGTAATTTTAATAATTCTTTGGTTGGAAATAAGTTTTTAAAGATATTAAAACGTTTCTACTCGTGAGAAAAATCTTAAATTGGCGAAAAATTCATTACCGATCAAAATTTTTCTCAAAATATTTTAAAATATTTATTAATTAAATAATGGGGTTTTAAGATTTAAATTATGAAAATTGTAGGGTCTTTACAACTCTTGTATTATTTCCCATCTTAAGGATCACATCCCCTTTACTTAGTCTTTTTGGCCTCTGTATCCCCTGCAACGACTTGCAAAGGTGAAAATCACATGTGGTATCAAATACCTATGTATCACTGTTAATCGAAAGATTAACTTCAACAAAGAATATACCATTTTTCAAAGAAGTCAAATACTTCTTACAATTTCTCTTCCAATGCCTAGTTTCTCCACAATAAAAGATTTGTCCTCTTTAATGTTGGCTTTCTTCTTGATTTCGTCCGATAGTTTTGGAACTTGCATCCCTTTAGAAAAAGAACCCTTCTTCTTCTTTTTCCCTGACTTGCCCTTATGGGCCTTTGAAGTTGAAGCAACCAATACAGTCTTGTCTTTCTTCATAGTAGACTCGATCATGACAAGCATATTAACTAACTCGTTAACTATCATATCGAGTTTACTCATGTTAAAATTCATGACGAATTGGTCAAATCAGCTTGGGAATGATTGAAGGATCAAGTCTATGTAAAGATCATTATCCATAACAACATCAAGTTTCCCGAACTTTTAAATTAAAGAAATCATTTTTAAGCCATGCTCATGAACACTTGATCCTTTCAACCATATGTACCCTACACAATTCCTTGGAGATGTTAGAACGTTCATAACATATTTGTACGGAGTACAATTTCTCTAAGTGCATGTGTATCTCACTAGCATGCTTCATGTGTTCGTGAGACTTTTGAAGCTCACTTGACATTGATGCCAATATTAGACATCAGGTTTGAAAATCATCTTTTAGCCAATGATTGACGGTTTTCTGTATGTTTTCTGTTGCATCATCGGGAAGGGTATCGGGAGGACTTTGAGTCAAAACATAAACCCTCTTATCGGAATCAAGTACAATCTTTAAGTTTCTAAGCCAATCACTATAGTTGAGATCTGTGAGTTTATTAGTTTTCAAAATAATGGAGAGTGGATTTTTAGTCATTCGAATTTGTCGATTTCAAAAATTTACAAAAGCGAATAAGAGAATATAAGCATTTATTTGTGTAATATTATTAAACATGATATGGCCTTGTATCATGAGTTACGTTTCACTATTTTCTTCAAATTTTATGCCCTCTCATAAAATTCGGGAAATAACATTTCCTAGTAGGTTTTAAGGCCCTTAGAAATTATTTATAGACCTACGAGACGTAGCCATCTACGAATAACTCTTTAGGTAGGTAAGTTGCTTTACTAATTACATCATCTATGCAACTCGTAAAATATTTTTGCCTCATCTTTTATATAGACCCGTGAGATGTAGCCATCTATACGATTCGATGTTAAGTTTGACCCACCAATCCTTGTTTACAATTAACTCAATTATGGTCATCCCACGAGACATAGCCAATGCCATAATTGAACTAATTAAAAGAGTATCACATACTTGAAGTAGTGATCATAGCTTTTCAAATAGGTATGCCCCACGAGACGTGGCCAACCTATGCACCCGATAGCATCTCATGTCACTTACCTATTGGTGGAAGGCATGAAACATTAAATCTAATTTAATTTATCTATTATAACTTAATATCATTTTTCTTGCAAAAAAAAAAAAAAAAAATACTTAGACTTTCTAAGTGAGGGTTTTCGTAAAATTGCCAAGACCTCATAATGTTTTATTTATTTTTATTTAGGTTATCTATCCTAAGTATGCATCACCATAGATTGCAAGGATAATAATCATAGGTAAGTAAATAAAACAACCTAGAATGCTCTTAGGATGGATTATTATGAGCCTTAACTAAATAATGCACTTAGAGCCATTAGTGCATTAGTTAGTAATTTTAGGTGAGTAATTAAATGAATAGATCCTATCTATTATATATACATCACCATGCATATATGGCCTTCATGTCTTGAACTCCTTCAGCTTCTTTTTCTTGATTACAAGATATACCATGTATACATGGCCTTCAATCAAAAGAAAAAGAAAATCTTACCATCCTAAATCTACTCTCATTACAAGATGGAAATGAGGCATGCAAACCCCATTTAATTATAAACCCAATCAATAAATCAATTCATTAAAACCATTTTAATGAGGCTCATAATCATCCTATACATCCATTCAATATCAAACATCCATCACAAATATGCTTGAAATTAAATACATAACAATTAATTAAATATTTATCACATGAACATAAAATTTAATGCAAACTCGTGCATCAAGTGCCACTATTTTTTACTGAAAATTGTTTAATATAAATTTTCAATTAAATGTGGAATTAAACTTAGTTTTAAATCACCTTAAGGTTTCTAAAATCCACTAACACCTTGGGGATGATTTAAAACACTCTAGGAGATGAAATCATATCAAAATTCAGATTAAAATATCAAGAAACTTTTCCTTGACATATTCTCGGTCTGACCGATAGCCTCTATTCAAAAATTTTTAGAAAATTTTTCTTAACTCCAAAAATCACCAAATTTGAACTACATGTTCCCAACACATAATAGATGACTCAGAATATCAAGAAGCACAAAAATAACATCAATTAGAGCACGAAAAACCTGAATTATAGTAGGGTTGGTGCACAGATATAGCACTCTCAGGTCTATTTGGCAATGCTCATTCAAAGATTTTTAGAAAATCCTCCTTGATTCCAAAAATCACCAAATTTAAACCATAGGTTCTTAACAAATGTTAAATGACTCAGAAAATCAAGAAGCAAAAAAATAAAATCATATAGGGCACCTGAAAGGACCAAATCCAAGAGCACAATGCATACATTTTCCAGAAACCTGAATATGTTCTAAACATAATTTACATGCTCTAATTTACGTAATTTTTTATCCAACTTATGTTAAATCCAATCCAATACATATGTATTGATCTCCTAAATATTTTAAAACAATTTTAAAACAATTAATTAAAGTAATCCACATTAACTCCATATTTAATCACAAGATCAACACCAACAATTCTAATATTAAATCAAATTGAATTCAAATCATGCCAGATCAACATATAGCATCAATTATCATATAATTCACATAGATCCAAGCCACAAGCACTATTTGGTGACCTCCAATTTATCAAATTGAATCAAGATCACCAAATCTAATATTAATCTATCACATGAATCAATGTTTTAACGAAATCTAAATCAAGCTCATTTGTCTGGCTATGATACCACTTGAAGGTGAATGTAAGGCAAAATAATCAAAATTGCAGTGGAATAAATATAAAATTACACTCATCAACCATGAGTTGTTAGCCTAAACCTTCAAGGATCACCATATGAGAATAGATCTAGATTGTAAGGTGAGAAAATTACCTTAATCCAATGAAAGATCAATTCGGCCGTGAGGATTGTTCCAATAACCGAAACTTGGTCTTCAATCTTTGATCAACACTTGATCTCCTTGAATGATCTAATTCAATGCTTGATCATCCCAAACTCTTGAAACAAAATCTTGATCTTCTTTCAAATCTTCAAAGAACCGAAAGTTTTTTTCAAAACTCCTTAGGACCATGACCTCAATTCCTTGAATCAACACTTGATTCTTCAATCTTTGTAGTGGATTCACACTTTGATGTTGGATCCACACTTCCTCTTTTGAATCCTCTCAATTTTATAATTAGATCTAAACTTAGGAATGAAGATCTAATGGAGAAGTGAAGAGGAAATTAGTTTTTGGAGGGAGAGAATTTTTCAAAATTTCATATTTTTCTTATTGAATTTTCGGCCAAGTTGAGGTATGGGAGGTGTGATGCTGGTTATTTTTATATGCCACTTGGAGTCCCATGTGGCATGAAAGTTGGAGGGAACGATCTAGATCATCCTTTCAAATTCTAGTGGTCCATATAGCATCCAAGTAGGATATTCTGTGCGATATTTTAGTTAACACTTTAATTAAGATGTTACATGATTATCCAACTTGGCATTTATAAAATTAAATTCTCTCTCCAATTTAATTCTTCTACTTAGATTAATTAAAATCAACTATTGAAATTAATTGAATTAAATTAACAATTAATTTAATTAGACTAATTTCATACATCAAATTAATCTATCCAAGAAGACCTACTCTGACTTAGGTCAAATATTTTGACTTTTAGTCAAAAATCATCTTCTTTAGCCTAAAATTGATTTAGGCAATTTTTTTTTAATTTAATTCAAGAATTTCCATTAAATTCATCTCGAAATAATAGCAAAGAAGGGTGTGACCTTCTAAGTTTATCAATTAATTAGATATAAGCTCGTAACTCTTTACGACTTACGATTAATTAGGCTATTTAGTTAATCACTCAAAGAATTAATCTCAATAAATTTTACAGCATCCAATCTCCACAATCAATGTCTAACCTCAAGCCTATGGGGCTTAATTTATTGGTGAATTAATTCGTATGGACCTCATTTACTTACGCATATCATGCAAATACAGTCCCTCCATTTTCATCTCTCGATTGTGGCCTAGGGTTAAAATATTTTCGGTGTTCCCAATAGTCCAATAACTATATATCTATTCTTAATAATTGATTCGTTTGTGTTCTTGACTTTAGAAACTCTTTTTCAAATCGACACACCACCTTGCACAAGAATTTTCTTGAATCGAATTTTCATAGAAAACATAGGAGACATTCTCGTTCATCAAAACAAGAAAACAAATCCTTTCTTAGCACTCACAAATCTCTATGAGCAGATAGCTTGCTCCAACATGCTCCTTATACAATCCGCTTGCAAGTGATCGGGACGCACATCAAAGAGCAAGGACCTACCATAAAGTTACCATGGTCCCTCAAGTCTAAGGACTAATTATATGCACTATCATAAGATAGAGAATAATCTATCACCGAATGCCACTACAGCTATCTCACGGAATTCTCTATATTAGATCTTTCAGTGAATTTGTTCTTCTAACAAGCATCCATTAACATGCACTGGTGTCCACTATACCGATTACCGATGAAGTGAGGAAACAATTCAACCCCTTAAATTATGCATTGTTAGTGCAAGTCTGTTCGAATCTAAGATGCCCTTGTGTCAAAGATACTATGACCTGGAGAACTTAAGATCAAGACATCAAGAAACTAATTCCATGATCACCATCATATGGGTGACCTAGCCTCATAGCCTTATACGATCTAGAGGACTTCTTCCATATTGATCATTGATGAGACAATTCACGAGAATATGAAGAAGATGGCCATTTTATTTATATTGAAAAAATCAGATCGTTTACACAAGAGCAATTATTACAATCCAAATTTAATTGGTTACAGGGCACTACTCTAATAGATCGAACTCTATGTGCGGTGGTTCATGACATCTCTGGCGAGCCATTACGCGCTGGTAGAGCCTATTTTGGCATACCAAAATCAGAGTGACAGGAACTTTCGATGTGGGGGGAGTCACGAGGTGCAAAATATATTGACGCGAAGCTCCTTAAGGGACGGATCTAGATCCTTACAGCGGTGCAACTAGGGCACGACTCAGTTACCACAAATTCCCAATTTTATAAAGCCACTCATAGCCCACTCGATAGTTGTATAATTCGTTAGCGGCAGACCTCCTGTATTGAGCAAATTTTATCTCGAATTTTATCCAGGAGCCTTATCCTTTGCCTGGGTTGCACCGTAAAGAATTTCAAGGACTTCTATTTTGGGTCAAATTCCAGCTCGAAACTATGTATATACCTCATATGTACGCTGCTCAATTTTACGCAGGAGGGTCTGCGTCTACTCTTTTGTTGTTCGGCACTGGAATGGATGTTGGAGACCACTTAATGGTTTAGGGTCCTGAACAGATGCCTTTTGCTACAGTTTCGAGCATAACAGGGTTCACGATTACCTGTACTCGGGCTGGCTTCGGCACCTCAGGATTAGATCGTTCATAATATTTTATTCGGGTGGAGTTACAGGATGTACTATATATGCACACAAAGCTTTTCATGAGAGGGCTTGGGACCCTCATCGTTCTGCTATGAGGGCACTAAAAACGGGCCTCAGAATCCCTCGTTTCGGAGGACAATCATTCGTTTTTGGAAAACCCAAGTGCATATTCCTCTCAAGTAAATGTTTTCTCACATCGATTTTGTCATGCAGCCGTATCTCAGGTCTAGTCCTGCTACTATGCTTGAATTTGAAAATTTTCAAGCTTGCACCAAACCCTATGTGCAGCGGTTCGTGGTATCTCGAGGTCCATCATTACACGCTGGCGGGGCCTATTTTGGCACATTAGAATAAGAGCAATTATAACTTTTGATGTGGGAGAATTCAAAAGTGCAAAATATATTGACGCGAAGCTCCTCGTGAGATAGATCTGTATCCTTGGAGTAGTACAGTTGGGGCACCACTCGTGACCACAAATTCACAATTTTCTGGGGCCGTTCGTGCCGCATCTGAAAGTCGTTGGATTCATTCGTAGCATATCTCCTTTGGTTGAGTAAATTTTATCCCGAATTTTATCAAAGGGCCTTATCTATTGCATGGGTCGCATCGTGCAAAATTTTAAAGATTTCTATTTCGGGCCGAATTCCAGCACGCACTATGTGTATACCCCTTGGGCACGTTGGTCAATTTCACACAGGAAGGTTAGTGTCTACTTTTGTTTACATTCAGCACCGAATAGGTTGTTGGAGGACTGCTTGACAGTTTAGGGCCCTGAACAGATACCTTACGCAACAGTTTTAGGCATGATGGAGTTCACGATAGCGCGTACTCAGGGCCGCGTCGGCACATTAGGTTTAGAATGGCCATAACTTTGATCCCAATGGAGTTATGGGACGTACAATATTTGCACGGGAAGCTCTAAACGAGGCGACTCGGGACCCTTGCCGCTTTGCCATGGGGGCACCATGGATGGGCCTTAGAATTCCTCGTTTCGATGGTTGATTGTTTCTTTTTTGAAAACCCAAGCGCGTATTCCTCTCAAGTGGAATGCTTTCTCGCCTCGATTTGGTCTAGTAGCCATATCTCAGGTCTAGTCCTCGTTATTGCACTTAAACATAAAAATTTTCAAGCTTGGACCGGGTCCTACGTGAGGCGGTTCGTGGCATCTCTAGGTGCGTCATTACGCGTGGGCGGACCCCACTTCAGCATACCAAAATCAGAGCGATTGTAACTTTCGATGTGGCAGGAGTTGCAAGGCGCAAAATATATTGATGCAAAGCTCCTCACGTGATGGATCTATATCCTTGGAGTGGTACAGCTAGGGCATCACCTGGTACACTGGGGCAAAATATATTGATGCAAAGCTCCTCGCGTGATGGATCTATATCCTTGGAGTAGTACAGCTGGGGCACCACCTGGTGACCACAAATTCCCAATTTTCTGGAGTTACTCGTAGTCCATCTAAAAGTCATTGGATTCGTTTGTGGCATATCTCCTCGTGTTGAGTGACTTTTATCCCAAATTTTATTTAGCGGCCTTTTCCTGTGCCACGGTCGCACTGTGCCAAATTTCAAGGACTTTTATTTTTGATCGAATTTCACCCCAAAATCGTATGTATATACCTTTTGGACATGTTGCTCGATTTCAAGCCGGAAGGTCAGGGTCCACATTTTTGCCATTTAGCACTTGAATGGTTATTGAGGGACCACTTGATGATTTAAGGCCCTGACCGGATGCCTTTTGTAGTAGTTTCGTGCAGAATAGAGTTCACGATGGCATATACTCAAGCCCACTTTGGCACATCTGGATTAGATCGACCATAGCTTTTGATCTGAGTCAAGTTACGAGACGTACAATATATGCACACGAAGCTCTTCACGAGGTCGCTTGGGACCCTCACTACATTGCCATGAGGGCACTGCAGAAGGGACTTAGAATACATCGTTTCGGTAGCTGATCATACATTTTTCGAAAATTTTTCAAGCCTAGACCAGACTCTATGTGCGGTAGTTCGTGGCATCTCTAGGTGAGCCATTACGTGCTAGCGGAGCCATTTCAGCACACTATAAAAAGAGCAATAGTTACTTTCGATGTGAGAAGTGTCACGAGGCATAAATTTTATTGAGGTGACAATCCTCGCGAGACGGATTTGTATCCTTATAGTGGCGCAGTTGGGGCACGACCGGGTGACCACAAATTCTCGATTACCTGGAACTGCTCATGCCTCATCTAAAAGTCGTAGGATACGTTTGCGGCATATCTCCCCCTGTTGAGTGAATTTTGTCCCGAATTTTATCCCGACGCCTTACCCTGTGCCTGGGTTGTACCATGCAAAATTTCAAAGACTTATATTTCGGGCCGAATTCGAGCTTGAAACTGTGCGTATATCCGTTGGGCACGTCGCTCAATTTCATGAAGGAAGGTCTGCATTTACTTTTTTGCTGTTCAGCACTGGAATGGTTGTTGGAGGATTGTTTGACAGTTTGGGGCTTTAGACAGTTGTCTTTTGCGGCAGTTTTGGGCATAACAGAGTTCACGACGGCACATAATCAGGCCCGCTTCAGCACATGGGAATTAGAACGGCCAAAACGTTTGATCCGAGTAGAGTTGTGGCATGTACAATATATGCACGTGAAGCTCTTTGCGAGCATGCTTGGGACCCTCACCGCTCTGCCATGAGGGCACCGTGAATGAGCCTCAGAGTCCCTCATTTCCGTGGCCGATCGTACGTTTTCAAGAAATCTCAATGAGTATTCCTCTCTAGTGCAATGCCTTCTTGCCTCGATTTTCTCAAGCTACTATATCTTAGGTCTAGTCCTCATTATAGTGCTCAAATTTGAAAATTTTCAAGCTTGCACCGAACTTTATGCACGGTGGCTTGTGGCATCTTCGGGTACAACATTACGCACTAGAATCAAAGTGATTGCAACTTTCAATGCGAGAGGAGTCATGAGGCACAAATATGCTGATGCAAAGCTCCTCACAAGACGGATCTGGATCCTCGGAGCAATGCAGTTGGGGCACGATCGGGTAACCACAAATTCCCAATTTTCTGGAGCTGCTTTTAGCCCATCTGAAAGTTGTAGGATTCGTTTGTGGCATACCTCATCGTATTGAGTGAATTTCATCCCGAATATTATCTAGGCACCTTATCTTGTGCTTGGGCCACACCATGCAAAATTGAAAGGACTTCTATTTCGGAACAGATTCTAGCCTGAAACTTTGTGTATACCCATTGGGCACGTCGTTTAATTTTATGCTGGAAGGTCAACATCTACTTGTTTGCCTTTCAGCATCGAAGTTATTGTTAGACGATCGCTTGACTATTGAGAGCCCGGAACAGATGCCTTTTGCGGCAATTTCGAGCATAACGGAGTTTGCAATGGCGAGTACTCAGACTCGCTTCGGCACATCAGGATTAATACGGCCATAACTTTTCCTTCGGGTGGAGTTATGGGACATACAATATATGCAAGCGAAGCTCTTCTTAAGGTGGCTTTACACTCTCACCGTTCGGCTGTGTAGGACCTGGATAGGCCTCAGAATCCCTTATTTCCATGTCTAGTCGTATGTTTTTCAGAAAACCCAGTGGGTAACCCTCTCAAATTAAATGCTTTCTCCCTCGATTTTGTCAAGCAGCCGTATCTCGGGTCTAGTCCTCATCACGGCACTTGAACTTGAAAATTTTTAAGCCTAGACAGGACTGTTTTCGCGGTGGTTTGGGGCATCTTTAGG